>CM049399.1:13145000-13187500 GCA_026929865.2 Hyperoplus lanceolatus
CACACACTTCAGCAGCACTGCCTTCAGTTACCGGTATGTTCCTCCATTATACAGACCCCAGTATGTTAAGGCCAGGACACACCAGCCCGATAATCGCCGTCGTCAAAAAAAAATGGAGTCGGCCGTTTCAGGAAGCTCCAGCTTCCCGTCGCTGCTAAAGAACACACCGAGACGACTGTTTATTTTCCGTACGCTCGCGGGACGTAATGTCTCCACAACAGCAGGCGGCGCTAATCTGTATTGTGGCCCGAAAAAATACGAAAGCCGGAAATGATTGGACATCTCTCTAGAGCATAAACATAGATAGAAATACGTATTTATATTTATGGACCATAAGAGCACAATTTTTAGCAGAGAGTGTCGAGCATGGTGTCGAGCAGTCAACAAGGGTTGATGCATGTGAGTACTCTCAAAACGAAACGAACAAACACATTAAAACGATGGCTAGCTGTTGTTAGCTGTTTGTGCTACCCGCCTCACTTCCGGGCTTCACTGATTCGCTAGCCCTCCACCAATCAAATTGCTCCAAATGAAAGACGGTCGGCCGCCGATTGAACATGTGCAATCGGCGGCCGACAGGCTCAAAACAAGCCCGACGACCTCTACGTCGGCCGACGTCACGGCACACACCAAACAGATTCGTCTTTTTTTTTGACGACGGCGATTATCGGGCTGGTGTGTCCTGGCCTTTACACAGGCATACTAAGCCTGTAATGCTGACAGCTAATTGTTATAGACACACTAAAAACAGTCATTGTAAGCAACAGTTGAGCCTAATAATGTGTGTCTTGAAATAAGTTGAGACTGAGACCAACCAGCTCCAGAGATGCCTGCCTGCAGTACGCTAGTCTCTTCACATCAGCAACAGATGGATATGTGTCAGTAAGTACGTAGACATGCTCTGGCATTAATTAAAAAAAGTCTACATACAAAAAGTAAAGTTATTACAAACAAATTTCATAAAATCAAAGTATTTTCTTTAGGGTGGTGAATGCTCTCGAGATAGTGTTGCATTAGAACCAAAATCTTAAAATATGAGCATATCTCTTAAAATTGTGTAAAGATACGGCCACACCAAACGCGTTATGCGTGTAAGAGGCGTAGAAAATCGGCATTTTTGCATAGAGAACCATTAGGTTCGGGCGTGTAGATGTGTTACGCATGCTAAAGCAGCGTGTTAGGCACGTTGGCCGCGTGCGGAGTTCAATATATTGAATTTTTTACGCTATTACGTCTGACGCTTAGCCGCGATAGCCAATCAGCTTGGAGAATGACCCAACGTCACGGACATCGGCACAGTCAGAGGACAGTGTTCACAGAGCCTCAGATACATAGAAACACCAAGGAGGAAAATGTCTCTGCGGGCGGCCTGTGCTGTATGACAGCCGCTCGGGGCTCTACAAGACGTGGGGAAAGGGAGCCAGGAGAATGGGCTTCCTGGTTAATTCAGTGAATATGTGCGGCTGTGCGATAAACCAAGTTAGCGCTGGATAGCAATAGTTAACTCACCTGGTTGTGTGCGGCTAACACTTCCTTATTATGAACCCAAACATGACAGATTAAGTCCGGTGAATTTGTGTTGTTGTTTTTGTGCGGACATGCACGCTGTTGTGTCGGGTCTGATCACAGCCATGGTTTATTAGGGGAATACATGGGGAGGGAGACTACGTATACGGACGGAGCCTTCTGTCCGTACTCTGCGGATATTTCGTCCGTATTCCTGTACGTATCCTGCAAGCTTGCGGATGCGTACCAAATGGACAGAACGGAGCAGTATCACCGAAAATCACGGGGGGCGCAAAGCCAACAGTTCACTTTCACTTTTACTGTACTAGACTACATACATTTAAAAACACCTTGAAATCCATATAAACCTTTTACCTGAGTTTTCACTTGCAATCATGTCTTTGTATTTTGCTATATGCTTAGCTGTCATTTGTCTCCTTATGCGAGGGCATCAAACATTGATCTGTACATTGGTAATTGCCTATGCTTTATCTTGGTAGCAGCCACAATCAGTCCTCAGATATTGTGTAAACTTGCCATCCTTTGTTAACTCAGAGCGCAGTATCACTCAGAAGTTGACGGACACAAAGGACAAGCAGAGTTTTCTCTCCAAGATTGTGTCAGTTCATTCTTTATTCAGGAGATGAATGCAAGATGGCAGCTCTTAATACAAGCCATTTTAAGGGACTGACACTTAACCTGATGCTTTAGAAAACATGTTCTTTAATCAAACTTCAAAGTACTGTATGTGCTGGCAATATGTTACATGATATTGTCAACACAGGCCGGTTCAATTGCTAACTGCTATTATGTCATATTTCTTCTGTAGAATTCTGGCTAGTCCTCTATGAACATGTCAGTAGCAGAATAGTTTACACACTATTTTTATTTTTTAACTTGTTTTGATTATGTCGACTCTTAACATGGATTTTTATTTAGCTTTTATTTCTCAAATATGTTTCCTTTCCCCTTCCGCAAGTGATGTTTGACTAGTGGTGGAATCACAGGATAAAGTAAGATATACAGTAACTTGTGCAGCAGTTGCATAATACAGTAGGAAGACTGTAAAAATCCTGAATACAAATATTAAAAGAAAAAATATCAGCAAACTTTAATTCAGGGCGGCAGTGGCGAAATGGGTAGGGAGTTCGCCTCTGGAGTGCAGGGTCAGAGGTTCGATCCCCCGTCTCCCCGCCACATGTCGAAGTGTCCCTGGGCAAGACACTGAACCCCGAATTGCTCCCGATAGTTAGCTTAGTTAGCCCTGCGTGGTAGCTGCTGCTATCGGTGTATGAATGTGTGTGTGACTGGGTGAATGTGTACAAAAACAATGTAAAGCGCTTTGAGTCTGTGATAAACGGAGATATAGCGCTATACAAGTCCATTTACCATTTACCAATTCACACAATGCAATACATGTAAACAGATTAATGTTATGGATCAGTTATAAAAGTATATACACTGTTCCCGTTTTCATCTGGTGCATCATTCACCATGTCCGTGGAACTGTTTCAAATTTACATACGTAACTTAAGAGTGAATGAAGCAAAGGATTGCCAGCTGATATCTCATAAACGTCATGCTAGCCAACAGCGCGTTGAAGGGCATCTTTATAACTTTATTGTGTCTGTGGGTGTGTTCGAAACGCCATACTAACATACTCATACTCATTTTGACGTCAATTTGAGTATGTTGTGGTTGTGAATGCGAGTTTGTGTGGACAAGAAATGCCCGGATGAGTACTTACTTCCGGGAATATTTTATGTATGGATCTATAGGTTACTTTTGCTACTAAGCCACCCCACAATGTTTTTTTTTTTTTTGCATCTTATTGTGTAAAAAGTGTGTTTCCGTTTCATAGCCATCACTAGATTATGATCATTATGTGTAGGGTGTTTGTTTGTTTTTCCTTCTATTTTGATTGGTCATTAACCTCAAACCAATCAAGAGAAAGAATCACACTTTTTAATAAGCATGTTTATACGCATATAAAGTCTCCCACGTCACCATCTGCTCTCTAGAATACATTCATATTCTAAACAGAAATAGCAAAGATATTCATACGCAGTGAATGTTCAAGTCCCTTTCTATTATATTCTACAACATAGTCCGTTTATAGGTGTTTTATTAAGCAAGCAAAAAGGCAAACAAAATTACTTGTGAATTGAGAACTTGAGAATTGTGCCAGTGCACTGAATAATGCCCCAAACATATATTTACCGCTACAGTGTTTTAACCATAAATAGTAAATAATAGGTTTTAACATCTTGTTCCCACTGGTGCACTAATCAAATTTAAAACGGAGTACTAAACATTCAATTACTTTTGGCAAAACTGTATTGGAAACAAAAAAATGGCTATCATATGGAAAAAAAAAAAAAAAAAAAAAAAAAAAAACAATTGCAGGAAAAGAAGACAAAAGAATTATAATTCTTACAAAAGTCACACAAATGATATTCAAGCATCAGCAAAGACAAAATGATGTAATGCACACAGAAGGAGAACAGTGTGTAAGCTAGATGAAACTCAACCGTCAGCTTATGAAAGACACGGAGAGACAAGTTGATGTCTGAAACAACTCACTGTCATACATGTGCTTTGAGTTAACTGGGGAAAAAAACAAAGTATCAGAAGGCACTATTTAAATGAACAGACAGATGGATAGAATGCCAGTGGAGAGATGATGAGGAAGAAAACAGAGTGTGTGGGGCGAGGTGAAGCGATGCCTCACACACCTCTCACTGGTAGATATGGAGCAGGAACAGTGAGGCTCAGCCAGCCCTCCTACGAGCAGACTGTTCTCCTGCTGCCTGGCTAGTCAGACCGCACGGAGCCAACAGATAGAGATATACAGCACTGATTAACACAGAATGCAGTTGCAGACAGAGAGTTGTATGGGGAAATAAACATCAACATAATAAAGTAAGATAAACAGACATACTGGCAATGGATACGTTGTTAGCTTGTACTGATTGCACTTGTCAACACTTGAACTTGGTTAAATAAAATAAAAAAAAAAAAATATATATATATATATATATATACAGTATTTGACTATTAGTGCTGGTCAACATGAAATAATCCATGCTCCAGATCATCCCAAATGTGTTCTATAGGGGGGGGAAGGTTCTCCCCACCAAACTAAAAAAAAGATTATTGATTTATATACTTTATATATCTGGTTTCGTGCAGTTTGTGCGTAGGATTTTGTCACCCTGGGGGAAAGAAACACAATCTTTTTCCACAAATATAGACATATTATTATATTCTAAAATAACACTGATTGAGGTAACATTCACAATACATATTGGGACTATATAAGCTGTATTTACACTGAAAAAGTTTATCTTTGTTGACACATAGAGCATTGAACAGATGTTAGATTAATATCTAAGCTTGGTTGATGTACGGATGTGCTTTGGACTATAGGTCTGCAGCCAATCTATTTTCGCTGCAGTGTAGGAGAGCTATGACTGGGCAGGTGTCATGTGTTAACAGCCATGGTGACAGGGTGATGTGTCTCATTATCGTAGGAACAGTGCCAATACATCTCTCTTTGGATCTTTCTCCTCTCTTCCTCTCTCTACCTCTAGTATCTTGATTTTCATCTGGGTCATTTACTGATAGCTTTGTGTTCCTTATGGCTTGGTTTCTCTATCGTTCCCATCACTGTCCTCTACTAATCAGACACTTTGAGGCATTTTCAATTCGTTTCATGTTCAGTGACATACTTTATGACCATTCGCCTACAGTGGCCCCTGTGATTCTTAGTGAGTTGTAGGCCATGTAAAAACCCTACACATCCAACCTCCATTGCCTCACTCAGTTTGATCCAATAGGCCAATATCACAAATAAACATTAGCTTCAGTGGGCCGTACCAATCTGTACAGCAATATGACACCCTCTGTCCTCGGACCCACCAATCCACTAAGGACAAATACTTCACCTTGTTGTTACACATAGGGCCTGATCCATGATTCGTGGAGAAATAGCATGTGCAATTTGCCCCGTTTGGGCACCGTTATACTGTCCTTACCATGAGTGTCCATGGTGTTCAAGGCTCGACAGTTAGCTTACAGTAGGTTATAAAGTTCTCCAAGAAATGCAGGGCATAACTTTGCTTGATATTTGATGAAAACTTGACTTTGTTTTTCCTTAATTGTTTAAAAAAAAAGCACAAAGGCATACATACATTTTGGCCAGGCCATTTGACCTAAAGCAATTTGCCTGGTTAAATAAAGGTTAAATAAAAAAATAATAATAGCGTACATGAGAATACACCAATACAGATACCAAAGGTAAGAACGCTCCTCATCACTTGACACCTTGATGCCTGAAGCTGTCCAGACCCTGTCTACAACACACTTCACACACAACACCTTCATACAGCAATACACATCTGTCTCATATCAAAACACTCAGCTTTAAACACCACTCACATGGATGTGTGTTTTACATGCACATTTACAGCATTCAGCCTTTGCATTCATATTCCATTTCAATTAACTGATAGTACCATGCTGCTAACACACTTTGTGGCTTTCCATGTGAATAGATGTTATGGGGTAAATAGTTGTTTATTCCATGTCATGGAATAGATTGGGCTGTTGACATAAATTAGTAAATAAAAGAGGAATGCCTCTCAGGGAGTGGGAGAGAGAGATATTGGAGCGGGGGGCTGGTGGTGGAAAGAGAGCAATTTGTTTATCAAACACTTTCTTCCCTTGAATCAGATTAGCTCAATGTCACATTGAAGAGTTGGACATCTGTATGTGTGTGTGTGTGTGTGTGTGTGTGTGTGTGTATATGGCGGAGTGGGGGTGGTTCCTACATTCAAGTATTTTGTCTGAGAGTTTGTATTTGATCACTATAAAAACATGTTTTGCGTTACCTCTCGCACACTGATTTGTCTTTATTTTCTGTGCCTTTTGCAGTCTGCCAGATACACCCAATTTATATTTTTCTCACTCTATTGCTTTATACAGCATTAAACTAAAGCCTCTTTCCACTCAGCAGCACAGTTTGGTTTGGTTTGGTACGAAACGGTAACCCTAGATCTGGCTTGCTTTTCCACCGCTGACAGCACCCTTGCTTGGCAGACGGGGGTTATGCTTCAAACAGTCTAAACACGGTTGGCAGCAGCTACAAAACTATGGTGACATCATAGCATCTGGACACAGTGGTGGCCACCAATACATTCAATGAAGGGGAATAACGTGACACATGAAACAAAGATCTGCGAGCCGTCATTTTTCTCTCCCTCTTTCAAAGAAGGTTACACACAGCGGTTTATCTCTCGCACAGAAATAACGATTATGTCGACCAATTAATGGACTCCTGTATGTAGCTCCACCCTCTTGGGACCCTTTGGTTTGGCACGGTTTGTTTATATTGGTACCCTTCCCAACAAATAAATGCGTACCGAGCTACACTGAACCGCACCACTCAAAGAAACAAGGCTTAACCCTTTAAACCCAATATGCACCGCTGTGGAGGTGCATGTTTATTCTTAGGCCACAGCACCATTAATTCATTTAAATAAATAATCACAAATATTAATGAGTGACCTTATGAAGAAGAAACTGGACACAGGCTATTTCTCAATGTAGGAGTAATTTTTTTCTCAAGACTTCTCAAGACATTTTCAAAGCCGCAGGCCATATGTTTAATTTATGGCTGTATACTGTATGTTTTTGTCTTTACCCTGATAACATGATTAATAATGAATTCATTGTGTTTGAGTCACTGTAATTATTGGTGTTGAGTATCCAGAAATCATTTTGTAAATTCATTAGATTTTCTTTTATTAATATGTTCTCCTCTGTACATTTACAAAGGACTGTCTCTCTAATGCTCAACCCAGGCAGGATTTAAAAGTGGCTTGTAAAAAGTGGGCAGATCAGCTTGTATTCATGTCGGACATGAGAATCATGATTCCACTAACAATCTGTCCTCATACAGGCTTACAATGTAATATCATGACCTACAGTATGTTTAAGAGTGCCTGACAAGATTTTCTGCAATTTAATTTATAATGATACTTTTGGATATTTAGAAATCAAGTAAAACAAAAGCCTGTTTAGCTATTGTTTGATTATATACATTTCCTTGTCTTCTGTCTTTAGATTCGGAAACCTATAAAAGGATTGATACAACTTGTCAGCAGACTAGTGCCATTCAACTGCTAGACCACTCAACAAGTTGGTAGGTTTCACTCAAACCATGTCTCTCCATCTGTGTATCTTGTGTTTTCTCAGTGGATCTCTGCTGTGCATTGTCTATCTGCCTCTCAGTCATTGCCTCTTCAATATATATATTCACTGTCTATCCTGTTCATTTCTGTTGAAATCGTAACTGCTTCTCGCTCTCAATCACCCATTAAAGACGGGAGACAATTAGCATCAATCTTCCTTGATTGGGCTATTCTCCTCGCAGTTGTTGAAAACAAGAGGAAAATCTGCTCTGCAATTTGAACACGTGCAGGGGAACAAATGATTGTGATCAATAAAAAACATGCATGTAAAAAAGGAAAAACTCAACCAGTCAAGGAATGAATTGCCAATTTCTGTTTTTGTAATGTGCAAATGGAAGGCAGCTCTAGGAGAAAAGCTGTTTCTGCTGAAGGAGTCAGCAGTGTGTGTGTGTGTGTGTGTGTGTGTGTGTGTGTGTGTGTGTGTGTGTGTGTCAATGGAGAGTGTCAGCATTCAACAGAGCCTGATTATCAGACACTTTTATATCAAGGCTAAATGTGAGATTATGTCCAGGTACTTATTATGATGTATGATAATGAATAATAGTCAAGTTGCAAGGTCCCTATGATTGCAGGTGTTGTTATCCTACAGTTCTAACAGAAACGCTGGTTGCCAAGTGCTTCACTTTGTATATACAGTATAACTAATTGCAATTGCAGTCTTTAGTGACAATTATCTCTACTTTTTTGAGATGTCAACACTGCAGTCATAATGTTCTTGAAGCGTATAGCCGCAAGTTGCAGTAAAGCTTTACGGGTAAAGAAAAAGTTTTATATATTGATCCATTGTGAACATGTTATCATGGTATTCATGGTATGACAAGCTTCATTAATTCTCCATATAATAATGATTTAATAAAACCCCATTGGAAATAAATAGCATATTCAGACTGCATTCTAATAAGACTTAAAAAGGCCACACAGTATTATGCCGATTTTATGGTTCAAATTTGTATTTTGGGATTCTACGAGCAACTGTTTTCATGGTATAGTCTCCAAAAAAAGACTTTCTAATTTGACACTGCCATTGCTCATGTACTTCTTTTAGCCTCTGTCTGAAATGCTCCATTTGAGAGCATGTCTCTTTAAGCCCCCGCCCTCCAAAAAGCCCAGTCTGCTCTGATTGGCCAGGTCCCCATGTGGGGACAGGCCCCGCCTGCCAGCTTCACACTATGGACTGACTTATTTCCGTCAGCTGCCGCAGCATCACGACGATGTGCAGCTGAATGACTAAATAGGAGAGTTGTGGAGTGGCCTATTTGGTTGTGTTATGGCACCATCTTGGTTTTCTACTGTAATCGTTAGATAAGATGCGTTTTTAATCACATATTATTTAGAATTTCACAAAAGTTTTTAAGTCCATATAAACAATGTAGAGCAATTATTTCCAGTGTATCTTGATTGGGAATCAAATGGATGCAAATAAAGTTACTTTATGAACATGACTTATACATTTATATAAAATCAAAAAGACTGCAATGAGCTTGAAGGAACACATTGTCTACTTCAAAAATGCAGCTCGCCTTAAATAAAAAAAGAAATGCTGCTACAACAGCGTGGTCTGTAGGCCAGAGACAACTTCAAAGTGCTTGTTCTGTCAAATACATTATTTTGGAAGGATAACATTGTTCCACATTGAGAAATATGCAAAGTGCACTGCACATGTGTGCCTAGGTCATATGAGGTAGCTCAAAGACAAAGTACTTCGGTGATATTTTAATTCGGTTCTACACAAGCCGCTTTTAGCGTTTGCACTGTGGTCTGTGTGTGTTGGCAAACGTGTTGGATTTTATGTCTTCTTATTTCACAATCGATAGGTGTACAGCCTAATCCATATCCCATTTCACTCCTCTCATGAACATTTTCCATCCATCCATCTTCTACCGCTTGTCCCGTTAGGGGTCGCGGGGGGGCTGGAGCCAATCCCAGCTGCATTGGGCGAGGGCAGGGTACACCCTGGACAGTTCGCCAGTCCATCGCAGGGCCACATATAGGGACAGACAACCATTCACACTCACATTCACACCTATGGTCAATTTATAGAATCCAATCAACCTATCCCCATTGCATGTTTTTGGAGGTGGGAGGAAGCCGGAGTACCCGGAGAGAACCCACGCGTACACGGGGAGAACATGCAAACTCCACACAGAAAGGCCCCGGGCAACCCGGGATTTGAACCCAGAACCTTCTTGCTGTGAGGCGACTGTGCTAACCACTGCACCACCGTGCCGCCTGAACATTTTATAATTCCATTTTTCAGTCCATACCTGTTTAGTACAGCAGCTCCATGGAACCATCATAGATGTTAATTTATAAGTAGCATGTAGGGAAACAACATGCCTGCCACCAATATATCTCTTAGCGCATTGAAACCCACTGACAAATAAAAGCACACATTCACGCAACGTACAATTGGTTCTTTGTGTTGTGGCCAGTTGAAAGCTGCTACCTGAACAGGAAGGAGGAGGTGGGCTGACACAAGGCAGTGTAGAACTGAGGAAACAATTTGAAGTAACCAAAAATGACTGAAAAAAAAAAGTTTTTGGGAAGTGGTAGTGGCATAAAACAAATGAAAAACATACAAAGATGAAATGATTGCAAGAAATTTAAGTGGAAGATATGTTGATGAAAGAAAGAATGAAGGACAGAGAAGAGGCCGGGAGCTTGGAATGAATGGACTCATTGTTAACAAAGGGTTGACCTTCCCTCCCTCCCTGCCTACACTAGACCTTCACCTCCCTCCTCAGGCGGATCAGTTTATATGCTAGGTACTGTACCCACCAGCCACCTCACATTCCAGCTAATGGCGCTAAACAGATGGTTCTGGGAAGTATTGCCCTAAAGCATTCTGAGTTCAGTTTTTTCAAAGTCCTTTCTTTAAGGGTGTGCTGAAAAAAAGTGAGTCACAGAAGTTAGTCATTGTAATTGCAGATGTTCTTGAGGGTTATCATTACTGCCTATGGATTTTTTAATTCCCCAAATGTGTTACTTTTGGAATTTACAGACTTAGTGCATCTTTAATCAAGTAGTCATCCATATGTAGAGCAGGAGTAAACAAAAATGCAAATGCACATATCTATTATTTACTGTTTAGGTAAGGAGTTTGGCACTAACAGATACATAAACATACACGCTTTAATTTTCAATTAGCATAATGTGTGTGTGTGTGTGTGTTTGTGTGTGTGTGTGTCGTAAGCAGACATACAGCAATGTGGTAGGCTCCTTATATTTTAAGATGTTTTAGTAAAACAATTGGTTAAAAGTTAAAATATTAGGAGTAACATTTGATAAATAGAGGTTTGTATATGTGTAGTAGATAATAGCATAAACACATCTTAAAGTATTAAACTAGTGTTGACATATGTCAGAGTACAGTTGAAGATGAAGATGACGGATCTCATTGGTCCCTCCTCCTTTGTTTTCAGGAGTTTTTACTTCAAACTATTATCTTTATTTATTAAAAAAAAAGTTAAATGTTAAATGCTGAACTTTATTCAATTTGACATATGACAGAGAACTCTTTAAGATGGGGCAGATGGGTCTGGGTCTCTTATTACACTCTTAACCCGAGGCTGACATTTTCCGTATATTCAGGAGTTTTTTTATAGCTTTTGTTGAACTCCACAAAGCATTTGACTCTGTTCAGAGGGAACTGTTATGGGACATCCTCCTCAAGTTTGGCTGTCCCAACAAATATGTTGACATCCTCCGTCAGTTCCATGATGATTTGACTGCTAGGGTGACCATGGGAGGAAAAGAGTCCACTCCTTTCCCTGTTCGCACAGGCGTCAAGCAGGGCTGTGTTCTGGCACCTGTGCTCTTAAACATCTTCCTTCTCTGTGTTACTCAGCTCCTCCATATTGAGATTGAGAATAGGTGTGCAGGTAGACTACAGACTGTATGGTAACCTCTTTAATATCAGGAGATTCAAGGCTACTACCAAACTGCTTGATGAAAGGATCCTTGAACTGCAGTATGCAGATGATTGCTTTTGTTGCTCACTCTCCAGAAGAGCTCCAGTTTGTCCTGCAGCCAGACCATACAGCAGGATGGGTTTAACCATCAACACCATCAAAACAGAGGTAATCTGCCACTGGAGTGTCAGCTCCCCCTCCACTCTGCCTGTCTTTACTATTGCTAATGTACCAGCAAATATTCAAACAAAAACTGTGAAGGCCGAAGTGCAAAAGCTTCCATGTGAACAGCAGTTGAACATGCATTTTGATTGTGGCGCGCATAGTCACAGCTACCCAGAGTCACAACAATCAGCGGCAAAACTAGAACTAACACTTCTACCAGATCTGAGATTCTGCGTATAAGGGAATTCTGCACCCAACGTGCACCCAATGATTGACTCCATAGCAGTGGAGATTTTGCATCCAGCGAGGCACTCGGTGACTTTCACTTTCAGACGGACTGAGAGGAGGCAAAGGCTCCGCTGTGAACGGAGGCAGCAAGGCTCCGGGCTAGTCTACCAGCAGCCCCACAGAAACCCACCGTGCCCAGTCTCTTCCTCACCAAAACTCGTTCTCTTGTCAACAACATGGATGACATCAGACTGCGGATTACAAACCAACGCCTGGATTCCTGCATTATAGCGATAACAAGAGACCTGGCTTCACCAAAACCTCCTGGACCAAGCTGTGGAGCTAACAGGCCACACCATCTACCAAGCAGACTGCACAGCTGATTCCGGTAAGCAAAAAGGAGGGGGAGTGTGTGTTTACGTGAACACAAGCTGGTGCATGGACAGCACTGTTGCCGAGAACCTTTGTTGCATGGATCTAGAGTTTTTAATGATTAAATGCCGACCCTTTTACCTGCCGAGGGTGTTCCCAGCAGCTTCCATTGTAGCCGTCTAGGTCCACCCAAGTGCTAATGTGAAGCTAGCTGTGGGCTCCCTGCATGATGCTATCAGCAAACAGCTATACAAACATCCAGAGTATGTTTCTATCATGGAAGGAGATTTCAACTATTCCAATCTTAAGACAGTTTTACCCAAATTGTACAAGAACGTCCACACCACAACAAGAAAAATAAAACATTGGACCAGGTGTATACAAATATGCCTGGAGCCTACAAGACCCACCCCTGCCCTCATCTGGGGCAGTCAGACCATTTCTCCCTGTTCCTGACGCCAACCTACAAGCCCCTCATCAGTAGGAAGAAACCCCAGATCAGGACAGTGCAGACCTGGACTAAAGAGGCCTCCTCGGCACTACAGGACTGCTATGAGGACACTGAGTGGGAGCTATTCAAACACACATCAACATTGAGCACTATACTGACACTGTATTATCCTATACAAACTTTTGCACGGACAATGTTTGCCAGAGCAAACTAATCAAAGTATTCCCCAACCAAAAACCATGGTTTAACAACATTGTGAGGGTGCTGCTCATAGCCCGAGACACAGCACATAGCTCAGGGGACAGTAAAGGGCGGCTCACCACTCCCACACCTGAATGAGATCCCCTGGAGCCGCCTCCACAAGCGGGCATCCAACATCCACAACCATCCCTCACACCCTGGACACTCCCTGTTGGCCACTCTCCCATCAGGCCGGCTGAGAGTCATCCCAACCAGAACCAACAGACTGAAAAACAGCTTCTTTCCAAAAGCTGTGGACTCACTCCTCAAATCATAATTCATTCATTCACCTGTATGGACACGTGCAATTCACCATTAAGTGCAATACATAATTATGCTGCTCTGTTTAGTTTGACAATAAAACTATGTAATCTAATCTAGCGGTATTTCCGTCATTTAAATACCTGGGGAGTATTCTCTCCGATGACAGCATTGATGAAGAGGTCCAGAACCGCATCAGGAAAGCGTCAGCTGCCTTTGGTAACCTGCAACGCCAGGTTTTTCAAAACAAGGACTTGATCCTCCACATCAAGGTGTCTGTGTACCATGCCGTCTGTATCAGCACTCTGTTGTATGGCTGTGGGGCTTGGGTCACTTACAGTTGCCACCTCAGGTCCCTGGAGAACTTCCATATACGCTGTCTGCAGCGGATCCTTGGCATCACTTGGCGTGATCGTGCCTCATTCTGAAATCTTTGCAAAGACCAACTGTAGAAGTATTGAGGCTCTGCTAACCCAGCACCAGCTGCGATGGCTTGAACATGCGGTGCCCCAAGACGCAAGAATGCCCCGCAGAGTGTTGTACGGTCAGTTAAGTCATGGTCAACGCTCGGCTGGGGGGTAGAAGAAGCACCAGATGAAGACCACATTGAAGAAATGTCACTTCATCCCTGAGGACCTGGAAGTGACTACTGCTGACTGCACGACATGGCGGCAGATGTGTAAGGAGGGGACCTGTAGGCTGGAGGAGGACAGGACAGCCAGGAAACAGGAGGAAAGCTCCTGTGGAGCCCTCGGTGTCTACTGACACATTTACATGTCTTACTTGTCAGAGGTTATGTAGGTCTAGGATTGGGTTGAATAGCCACGTTTAATCTCAAAGATAGATGTCCTGGAGCTTGCATGTACGTAGCCTGGGTCTGTTGAAGGTGGCTGTTTGGGCTGTGATAGCTATATTAGAGGATAGGGAACAAGTAAGTGAGAAAGTATGCTTTTTATTTATTTAAAAATATACAATGAGGTTAAAAGTGGACGTTAACATCGAAATTGAAGGAAAACCAGAGAGAGAGTCTGTTTGTGTTTGTGTGTGTGTCTGTGTCTGTGTGTGTGCGCTCATGCAGACTAGTAGGCCTATTGCTCAAAGGCCACTAGATGGCCAGTGAGAGTTTTCATGTTTTATATGGCCTTAACAAATTGTAGATACAGTGGAAATACAAACAAGTTTTAAATGTAAAAAATAATAAAATGTAATAATATAATGTAAAACCATTTTATTTTATTTTTTTTACCATGGGCACACTGACTGACTAACTAACAGTGACCAATATATAAAACTGTGTGACGTGTCCATCTGTGTTTGTTTGTCCTTGAAATGGACACTGAACCCCCAGTGTTCCAGGAGGGCTGGCGCTGGCTCACCCTGACCCCCCACTCACAATTTCATTCATGGATTAGTGTTATTGTTCTTGCACACACAAACACACAACTCCATCCCTCCATCACTTTCTTTATCTTTCTCATCCCGCTCTCTTTTTTAATTTGAGAAAGGAAGATTAGATAGGAGAGAGGGAAAGGTAGAGAGAGAGCGAGAGAGAGAGAGATTATCCCAACAGATTTGTACTTGTAAACTGACTATAAACTCAGGTTAGATAACATTGGACAGAGAGAGAGAGAGAGAGAGAGAGAGAGAGAGAGGTAAATAAAAAGAGAACAATGAATGGGAAGGACAATGAGGAGAGAGAATGAGGGCAACTGTGAAGCAAAGAGAGTTATAAGGGGATGAACTGGAGAGGAATGGGTGAGGGAGTGGGCAACAGGAAAATTAATGGCTGTATTATTTCATTGTACGTTGGACTTGATTACTCTGCCAATATGAAAGCAGCTGGGGCAGATACCACCTGAGGTAGGGCTGAATGCAGCTTTCACTTTGCTTCTTGTCAGTAATCCATATCACCCAAAGAGAAGTATGCGTGTGCTGTGTGGTAATGTGATGCTCAATTGCAAACATATTAATGGATGTAGATCAGTGCCCTAATCCTGTAGATTTCATTCTGAGTATGATTGTTGCAGGCCTAAAAAAACAACCTGCCAAGATATTTCGGCAGCCGTATTAATATGCTTTTATCAGCTAGTTACAAGTAGAACTTCAGAGTAAATTACATTAGTGAGTGGAGAGAAGTGGAAGGCATTTATCAACTGAAGGCGCAAACGGAGACAAAGTGTGAATGAAGAAGAGCATATAACAGTAAAGTGAAACTTAATGGTTCTAAAAATAGACCCAAGCTTTTAACATGGGCTACATGCACAGCACCTGCATTCAGAGCCTGTAGCCTGCAGCAAACCAGCTTAATCTGCCTGCTTCTCTGACCAATTCATCTCTGTACTATTTTTAAGAAGATTATTCTACACAGAGTTTAGAAATGTCATTATTTGTTAAGTAAAACATTCATTTGTTTTCTTTACCATTCATCTTTGCACCATTTTAAGTTAATTTTGTGCAATATAAATCTGTGTGTGTGTGTGTGTGTGTGTGTGTGTGTGTGTGTGTGTGTGTGTGTGTGTGTGTGTGTGTGTGTGTGTGTGTGTGTGTGTGTGTGTGTGTGATGTCTTCTCAAAGAGATATATTGTTCTTGCATCAGTGCAATGTGCAACCAACAATTGTAACGACTATATTAATTTGGGGTCACCAGAGGTCATTTCACTGAGAGAATACAAATACAAACTTCACAGTGAGTTCACTGACTCTGGACTTGAGACACAGAACTGTAAAGTGCTGTGATTGACTACATGCTGTGGCTTTGACAGGACTAAAATGATGTTGGGAAATACTGATGGTCATCTATTGTTGTGACTGAATAGGACTGAATATTAGCAGCTGGCAGCTCTTGCTATCAGCAGCTTCAACCCGAAATATTACTGTCAGCTTTTGAAGATTGTTTGGTCAAACTTTAGTTTCTGTCAAGCTGTCAATCTTTTCTGTTTTTTATATCCTTAGTGTGTGTGTGTGTGTGTGTGTGTGTGTGTGTGTGTGTGTGTGTGTGTGTGTGTGTGTGTGTGTGTGTGTGTTCAGCTGGTATGAGTATTGCCTAAAGGCCACTCATATGAGGTGTTCGTGTGCAAGTGTGTGTCATATCCCCTAGAGCTTTTTTAAGGGTGACCTCAATGAGACAGCTTTACTTCTCCACATACAGAGAGCCACATAAACCCTTGAGGCTGTTGCCAGTTCCAAGTGGTATGATCATTGTGATGAATCTAACATGATTTCAATCATTAGCGATCATCTATTGACAGCATTATGGGTGATCTACTTAGAGTGACAGTGTTGCAGCGCAGGGGCAACATACTGCATCACTAACGCAAAAAACATTGTGTGTCTTGCTAGCAAAATGATGATCAGTGAACCATTGAAGCTCGGTGCTGGCAGGTGAAAAGGCAGAGCAAGTGACACCATGTGTCACAAAGGAAGCTCACCTGCTTGCTCTTCTCCCTGTGTCTACATTAAACACAAAGGCCTTTAGGACTTAGCTTAGCTTAGAGGGATAGTTCAGTATTTGTATGTGGGGTTTTGATAAGTACTTAGGCATAGTTAGTGTGTTACCTTATGGAGATGGAGATCAGCGCATTAAATGCGCAAATGACAACGGGTGCTAATATGTTAGAGGCAGTAGATCTAAATGAGGGTTTAGCATGTGTTACTGGTTTCTGTGTTTGAACGGAGAGCAGAGTGAAAGCAAGCACAAAGAGAAATGTAATGTCATGGAATTAGAGGTGTTATTGGAAGGGGAAAACACACACACTGTTGAGCAACAGCCAATTAGTATTATTATTACTCAAAGAAAGAGAAAATAAATGCTGTGGGTAAAACAGCAAGGACTGATGAAATGAAGAGAATATGGCATGACATAGAAGAAGAACAAAAGAACACATATCGTAGGGGAGACCGGGGATAGTAGGGACACTTTTTACTCTAGTGAGTAACATCTTTCAATGGTCATTCCTACATTAAATTGAAGCTTAAGGTGTTGAAATGTGTCTTGAAATGTGTATACCCCTCACTTTTTCTAACTTATTGTAATAAAGAAGAAATTAATCATCAAAGACACCTTTACACATTGTGACAACCAACCCCATCAAGGGGTCGGTTGTCACACACTATGGGGTTGTTTGTCACAATGTTGTCTTAATGAGAATAAACTTAAAAATAACGCAAGAAAGCAGAACTAAATTTGAAAGTTTAACTGCATTGTCAAGTTGACAAATAGGCCTACATAACTTACTGTAGGCTTGGCAGCTGGTCTAGTTTGGGATGCACTGGGTTGTTTTGATTGTGTTGCCCTTTTTCTTTTGCATGCTAGTTGCCTTTTCCTGCTCTATTCTCTCCTTCTCTGGGGTGTCAGTGAGGATACAGCATGACAATTTCTTTCGTTATTGGGTTTCTTTTCTGGCTGCAGCCTTTGGATAACATGTGACAACCAACCCCCCAGAAAATGTGACGACCAACCCCAACTTGGATTTCTTGCTAGCATCAAGACCAACAACCATCTGACAACTAATTAGCTTGCTAACCACAATCTAAACTATAGTTTACCCTTCACACTTGTTTAGGGTAACACATGTTTTGTTATAAACCCATTGTGTAAAAGCCTAGAAAAGAAATACGAGCTAAATATTTTCAATTTGACATGAAATACACAAACATTCCTCTCACCTAGAATTCAGCAGTCTAACTCCAAGGAAGACTATGTAGGTGACCTCTGATCCCAATTCTGGATATTTACATACCAACATTTCACAGACAGCGCCTTCTGGTCCCGAGATTTAACGATTGTGACAACCAACCAGTGTGACATATAACCCAGTGTCTGTTCGGACTGAAGTCTCTTTCACCAAAGTGTAGTGTAGAAGAGAGTTAGCAATTATATACCAGTTGACACAATATTCAAGTTTTGTGTCCCAGACACTTAAGGCGAGACACGGCAGGTAAAACATTGTTTTTTTAAGCACTGGTCAATTTTGAGATTTTTGTCTTTTTAGCTTCAATGACATGTCTTCTTTAATACTATTATGAATAAAAGGTCCAAAATATATGTTTTAGGTGTTTATTTTACTAAACCTTGTCTGCCTGTGTCCGTATTTTGCTCCTAAGTTAGCAAAAGTGAGCATTCTAACGTAATATACAGCAACACGGCCGCTGTCTCAACCATAATAACCATGGTACTGTTAGAAAGCTATGAATCTCAAGCACAACATCATCGGATCCAAATATGGTAATTTCCTTTGTATCAGTAACCAATCGTGAACGTTTGAGGAGGGATTTATTGCTAGGAAAGTAACCTCACTGGCCAATGCACATTTCTGACGATGTGATTCGCTAAAAGGCATCACATGAGAGGCTAGAGGCTAGCCGCGGGTAGCTCGAAATTCGCAAAATAAAATGGGAAAAATGCCAAAAATATGCCAAACCAACACACAAAAAATACATTATCAATTGGCTAAGGACATTACATGATCACCATTTGAAGGGGAAAAGTGTTTAAGACGTAAATGACGCCGATCGCGTCGGAGAGACACAAGCTGTATCCCAATCGAGGGGCCGCATCCTTCTAAGGACGCGGTCTATGAAGGCCATAGCCTGTGAAGGCGGATCTCTGAAAAAAACGCAATGAATCTTGGGATATGTTGGGCCACGAAGGATACATCTGTTAGACCCTTCAAAACCGTGAAACGAAGGCTGCATTTTCCAGCCACATATGAAGGAGCCTTCCAAACGGGACAAGTGTTTGCGCGCCTCTATGACGCAATCGGTCTTCAAATGCAGCCTTCGTAGGCTGCGGCCCCTCGAATGGGATACAGCTACAGACTGTCAGCGCATCAGAGGGAGATGGTGGGGAGAGAGAGCGTCTGTGCCGACTACAGAGCAGGTTGACACAGTGGGTAATAATGAATCAATCAGGTTTAAATTAGCGTGTGGATGTAAATGTTTGCTATACTATGGTGTATATATGTTTAGCAGTGGTATGCCTATATGGCATTGAGGGTTGTAGGGCCTATTTAAATAAATAACTATAGCTATAATCAGTGATTATCAGTAGAATTCACGTTTTTATCTTTAACGGCCGTTTTCTCAAAATTAGCTTTTTCCAGTACTCTGAACAACATATCTCAACTTCTAGACAACTGACATCAACCAAACTTTCCATAATCATTCATAGCACTATTTTAAAGGTTTTTAAACAAGGATTTGTTAAAATATTGTTAATTGTCTGATTTATGATGCATCCTAAAACATGCCATAAATGCATTTTTAAGACATGTACATAGTATTTTTTGATTTATTTAATGAAAAAAGGCTGTATCCAAAATCTGTTGTGTAAAAACTTTAGAAACTAATATGTGGTTAAAATAAAATAGAGATCTTAACTCTGGCTTTATCCAATATCTAGATTTTTTGTTTGAAAAATTACCCAAATGTACGCATAATTGGTTAAATATTGCCTTGTTTGCATATTTAATAAAAGATGAAAGAAAAACATGTAATACAAAAAATGTTTGTGTCAGTAATCAACTAAACTGGCAAAGTTTCATGATGATATCTATAAGTTAAAAAAAATCCCTATTCACCTGGTGTGTCTCGCCTTAACTCTTAGTGTGTCCCAGACACTTATGGCGCTTTTCCACCGCACATGTAGCTCGACTCGACTCAACTTGGTTTGGTAGTAGCACGGGTCGTTTTCCACCGCAAATAGTACCTGCTGAACGTGGGCGGGGTCGTCGTAAGGGGCTGAAAGCCTACTCTGGAGCAAAGTAGCAAAGCAGAAATTACGAGCAGTTGTTGCACTAGTAACTGAACCAACCGCCAAAAACACGGATGAAAAATGTTTAAGAAATAGCCCCCTTGTATCTGTTTGCTAAAAGAAGTAGAAGAATATTGCTACGGGCCATTAAAAGGGATGGTTGTTGTCCCGATGTGTGACTCTGCCACACAGTCAGCTGTAGGGATGCGTCACGTACATCCCTATGCACGTAAACACGGGCATGATAAAGTTGACTGTTTAGTGCTTGTTTCAGGATATGTGTTTTCAAATGCAAGCCGTGTCTCAGCCTGGATATTTTATTGAGGTAATCAGTTCAGTCCGAGGCTTGTAATGTAATCGCTCGCTATCATGTCTGTCCTAGCTGGCTACTATTTAGCCTAGCTGCTAGCTGCCCTACATGTCTCCTCTTGTATGTAAGTAACTTCCCCAACAACCAACACTGGGTGAGCTTAGCGAATATATGGAAAATAAATTCGGACCTGTGATGCAAATCAAATGAAAGAGAGCCAGAGAAGGCTGCACGCGGCGTAAATACACTCAAAAGTCCCGGAGAGTTGGGGAGAATAAACAACAGAATGAAGCCGGTAGTCTCTGGCCACTGATTGGCCAGACAATAGTCTCTGGCCAATCAGTGGCCGGCCGTCTGCCGACGTCACCTTTTAGCATCGGCTCAGCTCGCTTGGAACCTAGAGCGAGGCGATACCAAAAAAGCAGCCGCTACCAGGTACCAGGTACCATGAAATTGCGGTGGAAACGCCAAAAATGCGAGTTGAGTCGAGTCGAGTTGAGCTGATACCATGCGGTGGAAAAGCGCCATTACATAGTTTACTAGATTAATGTGTATAACAGCATTATTAGGCTCAGCTCAGCAGCTCTTTCGCAAGATTTTTACATTAGGCCTTTTTCCATTACTTACTTGCAACATTTTGTCCTTGAACAGCCAATAAGAACAGAGAATCGGAGCCTCGCTCTGATTGGTCAAAGTGTACAGCTCATGTTAACTTTGACCAATCAGAAATCACATACCCCAGCTTTAAATTGGATTACCACGTGCAATTTATCACAGTGTACAAAACAGCATTCAAACAACCTACATGTACCTGTGAAAATACACTCAAAATCCACGATTTACCACCTGCTTTTCAGACGTATTAAATATAGACGCAATTACAACGACCCCAATGATTTTCAGCTTGAACGTTTTGCATACGTTTTTATAGGCGCAAACGTTTAGTAGATTAGCCCCTTAGTGTTTACAAGAAACCTCTCCCTCTCCATACTTACTTGGATTTCACACAGCCACTCAATGAATGGAAGGCACATAGCCGTTTGTACTCAGCAAAGTCTTACTATCAATCTAGTGAATGTTCTCTGATGCAGTCTTTACAGAGTGAATAACTGATTTGTCATACTTTCTTTACGGCTCTTTGGTGCTCTATGGTGTGTGTCTGAACATAAGACTAAACGCATCCTTTTTGATATACATTAATCCGACCTGACCGTTAATATTGTCCATTGCATTTTTGCCTGTCCACATTTTAAATGTTATGTTCAGTAGTTTTTGCCATGTCTTTGTATAATAACTGTGATTATAATTCCACAAACCTTCCTTTTGGCTCTCGCTCTTTTTCTCTTATAACAGAAGGCCTTTGATACTACTTTCACATAACATATAGATTGTCAGAGTATCAGGTTAATGAACAAACAGACATTCATTCAGTCCCCTTACTCCGGGCAAAGACCAGTCATAAGTAATAGCTGATGACTGTGATAAATACATTATATACTATAGTACGATCATTTGAAGGAAAAAAATAAAATAATATATGGCCATGTACAGTCTTATCTTATACGGGAGCAGTTGACTATGTGATGGTTTTCAGACTAACAAAGTAGGACTTGAGAAAATGCAAATGAAAAAGGATGAGTAAATAATCCCGAAGCAATGAGATTTTCAGTTGACAGCAGTTAAAGGTGAATTGATATGGTGGAAACAGGGAGGAATCCTGAACTGGCTTTTTAATCCCTATTAACTTTCCTTGGTTGTTCATTGAAGCACAGTGTTTTTAATTAACAATTTAATTATTGACGAGGCACCTAATCAAGCTCTGTTAATTCATTTATTAACCAAAAGACAAGAGAAAAGTGATCATTGCTTTCACTCATCTTTCTTCCCTGCTCCTTCTGCTCCACTTTCATTGTTTTCCCCATCTCATCCTACTTTGTCTTCTTAACCTATATTGTCTCATCTGAGCAAAGTCAACTGAGGCATACGAATTTAATTGCCTGATTAAATTACTGATGCTGTAATTGCTGTGCATATGACAAATAAAAATCTTGAATCTGGGAAAATACACTTTAAAAAAAGTATTGTGTTTTGTATCAAATTTTTGTATCAATTTTTTTTTTCATTTCCAAACACGCATGTGTCTGGTTTGCATCAGATTTACTTTTAATATACATTTCATCTATCGAAAATAATATAATGTCCCCAGAGCTCCATCATCTGTTTCCTGCTCAATCACTCGCTTTCTTTTTCCGTTTGCTCTCTCTATCTCATCCTTCTCCTTCCTCTCCATGCAAACTGTCTTTGCTTTTGAATCTTTACTCTTTTCATCTCTCTCTCTCTCTCTCTCTATTCATCCTGTTGTTTCTCCTCATTATCCATCTGCTCTCTGCATCTCACACATTTCCCTTTGCCTTTTACTTATGATATCAGTGATTCTTGAGAACCGGGCCAAAATGCTGTCTTCCATATGTAACTGCTGTTATCTTTAAAAATAAAAACATTTAAAATTGTATATGTTATTAGGGATTACGAATATAATGTCTGGAGCACAATTATCCCCTTCAATTTAATTTGATCATTAGTATGTCCAATATATGACACTTGTTATCTTCTCACGACGTCCAAAACAGTCTGAGAATCTTTCATATGCAATAAAACCTATTAAAATTGTACTTTAATGATTAAAAAGTGATTTTTCTCATCATTCTAACCTTTATTTATACAGGTAAATCCCATTGAGTCCGAAGACTCTTTTGCAAGGGAGACCTGTTCCCATTTACACGTTACCATTCACACACCGATAGCAGGCTAACTATCGACATTCACACGAGGCAAGGTGGGTGAAGTGTCTTGCCCAGGGACACAACAACTATGACACAAGTGGCAGGGCGGGGATCGAACCTCCAACCCTTTGATCATCGGCCGACCCGCTCTACCAACTGAGCCACAGTCGCCCATCATAAGCAACACTAAATAATATTTCATATCAATACAAACTGTTTTTCTTCAACACATTCATGTTTTATATGGTTTCAAAGTGGTGGGACACTTTTTGTCACCACCGTCAGACAATCCATTAAAATGTAAGAAAATCAGCCAACATAAGGAGCAGCTGACACTATGAAGGACCTCTTGTCACATTCTACCTCTGCATAGTACATTAGACTCAGACATGCTCTGATAAGTGTTGTAGTTTTAGTATATTTTACATTCCAAATCTTGAAAGTCATGCATCACAACCATGATACGTCAACACTAAATGTTCCGATAATTTTATATTCCTGAAGTAGTTCATACTAGCACCAACAGAAAAAACAAATGGCTAACTAGATTACTTCCATTTTTTTTTAAAGAAACGTTAAATATGTCAACACAGATGTCAACTCCGTCAGATTTCCTGTCTGACGGTGGTGACAGGCCAATGACGGAGTTAACATTCAATGTGAAGGCATCATATTTGGGTGGTTTTCAAGTTATTATAATTATATTAAATACAGAAATAGGGTTTAGTTTTTCTAATGCTTTATTTATGGAAACTCACAATCTTCTTTTGTCATGGATGATTCTTAAAAAAGTACAGGATGATATACAAAATGAGAAGTCTGATTGAAAGACTGTATTGTGAATCTTGAAATAACGCTCAACCAATTATATGCTGTTATAAAATCAGTTATTGATTATTCTACGTATTTGATGGTTATCTGGGTTTTTGTCACCACCGTCCGATATGTCAAATTCATAGATATACTTGTCAACTCCGTCAGATATGCGTCAACTCCGTCAGATTTATTTTATTATGATAACAATACATAATGATATTTCATAGTTGTTGAGGAATGGTTGGTGGTATGTGAAAATCTAACCACTAAGTCACCTAACATGAGAATGTGTTTTGAAATTTGAAACACATCTTAATTGCTGTTCATTTTAAAGTAAACATTCTATTACACAGTTCAACTGAAGAACATAGAGGAAAATTAATATAAAATATCTAATAGTCGTATACATTTTGAAAATATTTTTTGTGGCCTCTGTCAGTCTTGGTGAATACTTTTGATCACAATTCTTCTCATGGGTCTAGCATAAATTGAGGGGAAATTAATTTGTGTTTTTGGTGTCTGACGGTGTTGACACAAAATAAGGAATGGCAAGGTAAAAAGCCCATTTTGATAAAAAGGATAAAAGCTGGGAGGTTGTATCAAAGTGTTGCTCAGTAGCTTAGTATATGTTGGAAACATACATGTAAATTAATTTCCCTAAACATAGGGTTTGTATTTTTTCAACATTGCACCCTGTTTTGTCTCACTTCTCAAGAATCCCTGATATACATAACTGATATATTACCTAACTGGATTATATGAAACTGCAGCATACCATTGTGAACGATGTTACGATTGTAGCAAAGGACAACAAATGGGCAAATGGTTTGACTGACACCCAAGTTGTGGCTGTCACATATCCCTGTCAGATTTCTTCATCAAAGCACTGTATGTCAGCTACTTTACTGAGTAGTTCAGTTCATCCTTCATTGCAGGCTTTTGCCACAGATGATTGTTGTGAGCTCACATTTTTTGGAAAGAATATACTGGATTTACAGGTGAAACTCGAAAAATTAGAATATCGTGCAAAAGTTCATTTATTTCAGTAATTCAACTTAAAAGGTGAAACTAAAATATTATATAGACTCATTACATGCAAAGTGAGATATTTCAAGCCTTCATTTGTTATAATTGTATTTATTATGGCTTACAGCTTATGAAAACCCCACATTCAAAATCTCTGAAATGTTTTATATTACATAAAAATTAATAACAAAGGGATTTTAAATACAGAAATGTCGGCCTTATATAAAGTATAATCATCGATATGTACTCAGTACTTGGTTTGGGCCCCTTTTGCATGAATTCTTGTATCAATTCCAATTCATTTTCCATGATATTCTAATAATATGAGTATCACCTGTATACAGGAATGAATGAATTATTGTATTTGCGTGTCGGGCCGCTTACTTAAGGCCCATCGCCCAGGAGATCATTTGGACACATGTTTTCAAGCAAATATTAGTGCTGACACTAAACAGAAATAGATACAAAAGTGTAGACATAATAACAATTTCAACACAGAACAAAGTAAATACAGCAAATGCAGAATAAACATGTGACAAGGTCTTTTATGCTACCAAAGCCCAACTCATTTCAAAGAGTGTTATCAGGAGAAAGTTGGTTTTTCGCCGGTAAGATAATTTTACTAGTTGTAGTTCTTAGATGTGCATTGTACGTGTTACTTTTAACCTGTAACAATATACACTGATGTGGCTCAGGGGGATTTTTTATCCTGTCTTTTTAAGGATTGTCTTCCACAAAGCCCAGTCTGCTCTGATTACCCTTAATTAGATTCAGGGGTATCTGGTGGGGTGGTTTATCACAAGTGGAGGTGGTGCTAGGTTAGGTTGGTGATGAGGGGGCGTGGCTTATGAGGGCTCGTACGACGTCATAAGGGGGAGAGAAATCTGACTGGGGTTTTTAAACACATGTTTTCAGAAAATGGAGGTGGAAAAAAAGAGAGAGGATTGTATTTATCTAGTCACGACAGTGACCCCTATAAATGTTGACAAACCATGAAAAAATGCATTTAGAGTAGTAGCCGACCTTTAACATTAAGCCACTCTGATCATGCCAAGGAGAAAGAAGTGGGCGGCAGTGGCGAAGTGGGTAGGGTGTTCGTCTCTGGTGTGCAGGGTCGGAGGTTTGATCCGCCGTCTTCCCGCCACATGTCGAAGTGTCCCTGGGCAAGACACTGAACCCCGAATTGCTCCCGATAGTTAGCTTAGTTAGCTTAGCACCCTAGTGCTAAGCCTACCCTGCGTGGTAGCTGCTGCTATCGGTGTATGAATGTGTGTGTGACTGGCTGAATGTGTACAAAAACAATGTAAAGCGCTTTGGGTCTGTAATAAACGGAGATATAGCGCTATACAAGTCCATTTACCATTTACTAGAAGTAACCATTCAATCCCTGAAAGTGACAGCAGTGGGCATGACTTGTATTCACACTGTATAACATTTGTAAAGCAGCCAGCAGAAACAAAGGGGACTTTCAGGTGGAGTTTCAGTAGTTTTGGCAGAGCTGAAGTGTCTGTCATGTCCAGGCCGTGACAAAAGAGGATCTACATATTGGCCACAGTTTGTATACAAATAAAGTAAGACACCATCCAAAAACAACAGCTTCTCCTTCAAAGTTGAGGAGCTACCCAAAGTAAGCACTCCAGCAGAGCCTCCTCAACAGAGACAAGCTGATTAAATAATTGATACAGCTACAGCTTGTCAGAGTTCTTTTAATCCAAGAAAGAGTGAGAGGTGCATGGGCGCTGGGGATGGTTGCTATGCACCTGCATGTGTTACAATGTCTGGCTGTGTTCAAATCACGTCTAATTCATCCATGATTCACATTGAGGTAACAGATGCCAAGGCCAATTTGCAAAAGCCAGCAGGCGTTTGGGCCAGATGTGGATCTGTTGATTCACTTCTGCATTTGGAAAATGTTATATGACAAAAGCCTGGCATTTAACATGTTACTTAAATAAAAATATATGCATATCAATCTATGCATGTAAAATGGCACCTCACAGGTGTAATGTAACCCTACAATACACCTATTTTATACATTATTTTGTTCTGATATTTTGCTTGTTGAGCCTTTGCTTTGTATGTAAAATCATGGGTCTGCCAGTCAGCACCGAGAACAAAACCAATATACAAAACTAAGTATTTAATACCCTTACAAATGCTATCATACTTATACCTGTGTGACAATTAAAGCATCCCACTAAGGTGTAAATGTAGCAGATTCATGCCAGTGAGTAGCATTATATTTGGGTGTGAAGCAAAAGTCCTCAGCATTAGGTCCAGTGTTAATGTAATGGGCACTGAAGCTCTGAAAGAATACATTCATAAATTACTTTGTGCTGCTCTGAATCATTCAGGGCCCCCCGCCGACACAGGCCCTTGCTCATGGCATGACACAGCATGATTACCCATAATGCCGTTCATATATGAATATCATGTTTGCAATTAGCACTAGGCGCTACAGCGGCTCCATGGTGAGCACTCCTTATATGTTCTTGTAATGTTTGCACAGCACTCCTGGTGATCCTGCCCCAGTCCAAATGCATGTAGTAGGTCAGCTTAGGTGGAGACTCTGATCAACTTCTATATGTACGAAAGCACAGGCACGTTACTTGTAAATCAAATCAAAATGTATGGTCAATAAATGATTTTGCCTACTCCAGATCAGCTTAAGTCAGGTCCTACTGGGTCCTACTGTCCTTAAAAAAAGAGATTATAAAAGAAGAGATTAATTATGATAAGAAGAATAGAATATATTAATATAGAATGCACAAAGAAAAAGTAAGACAGCAAAATGCATCACGACACAAGCACAGAAACAAACAGCCACGTCAACAAAACACGTGGACGCACGCACACACACACAGACAGACATCCACACACACACACACACACCTACACACACACACACACACACACACACACACACACACACACACACACACACACACACACACACACACACACACACACACACACACAGGTCCAGAAGGTAGGGGATTTAAGGCTCAGTGTCTCCGATTAAGTTGAGGGCTTATGAAGCTGTCTGACCACTGCTGGCTGTCTCTGCCTCTCCCTCACTCTTCTTGCAAACAGACTCTATTCACTGAAAATACGTTTGTTTTTATCGTTTTATTGTCTCTCTCGCCAATCAGCAATAATGAATCAAAGAAGGGCTACAATCAATTCAGTTATGTATCAATACATGGACTATTTTCTCTTTCTTTGCCTGTATACACAGTCAAGTCACATTTTCTGATAGACATATTCAATTTACTATTGTATTAAATGAAGAAAGAAAAACAGAAGATCTTCCAAATAGCATGATAATATTGAATCCAGCTTTGCTGTGTGTTGAGTGCTGCGCTTGGTTTCTCTAAGTGTTAGCACAGAGTGTTCGGGGAGCAGCACAGAGAGGAGACACTGCATAATGTTTTATATGAAAATATAAAAGGACTTATTTTTGATATAAATACTGCTGCTTTACTCGACCCACACTGCTTTTCCTTTACATACATTGGATGACAGATGGCTACATTAAGCTGCATGCAATATAAACTATAGGATACCTCTACAACCGCCTGAAAAACGGAAATACATATGTATTCTTTTGAAGAAAACAAACAAAGCTTGGAGACTCGTACTACAACCTTCACCTCAATGGGCTCATATCCTCAGCTATGCAATTTGTATATGTTCCATGTAGTTCAACATAAAACCGGATGCTTTTGTTAATTGAAGTGCGTCTCTAGCCTGGCATTCCCAGACCTGCCACTAGGCGCTGGCAAATTAAATTTGCTGCGCCTGTTGGTCTGGAAACTGTCCGTAGAAACTTTTTCAAAGAGAACAGAAATCTGGGCTCACGTTTCAATTGGTTCTATCTAATATGGGCGTGCCAGAGCCCTTTATATGGTACTCTGGGGCGGACGTAACCGGATAACGACAGTGACGTGCATGCGACGTCGAAGCCGTGATAGTAAACATCAAAGATGGCTGCGGATATGTTGTGCGAGTTTGAGACTGCTTTGGCCTCGACCCTTTACGATTTGAAAGAAGGCACTCAAATATTTCATTAGCAAGTAAGTGGAATGTTCTGTTTTGCCGACCGACCACGGCAAACGTTTATTTTAACAGTTTAACAGCTGTTCGCTAAACGAAAGGGGCTTACGTCGCCTTGTGCATCCCTCTGATTGGTTGTAGTGATATCCAACTGCGTGCAGTGGCATTTGAAATGCCCGAGTAGGAGCCGCCCCTTGAGTTGGAAATTACTATTGATCGTGGCCAGACCCTCTATCGTTCAAGATATCAGGGTCTGGATTTCCAGGCTAGTGCGTCTCTGCATTTGCACCTACTTTTAGAGTTTCGAATGAGGAAAAGGTTTTTCGTACTGTGAATGCTAAGCTTTGTTTGTGGAGAAATACATTGTCTTGAGAACCATCCTGGAAATAAAGAGTTTTTTTTCAATTGATGATGCCTTTTTGAAGAACCAAAGAGCATTTTGAAGAACTGTTTAAGAACCCTTTTTTTCTGAATGGTGTGACACTTTTACCCATTGCACTTGCTGTATTTGTTGGTTAGAAGATCTAAATGACCACAATGATAACAATAACCACCTCTAAGATCAGGGGCAATGAACACCAGATTGTTTTTCTCAGAGACTAGTTGAAATGCTTAGGATATTTTCAAGTGCTACAATTCATTTCAATTCATGAACATCAATGTCCAGGATACATGGAGTATTGTAGCATGCTGTGATACATAGCTACATTATCAACAGCTGTCTGAGCAGCTATGCATGCATGTATACAAGTTTACACTCGATGGCATAAGGGTGGCTCTTTGACCTCCATACAGTACAAATGAATATGTTTGAGGGTGTTTTATTATTCACTAGACTGGGAAACTCCATTACATGTATGAATGCAGAATCCATTTTCAGGAGAAGGCCTAAATGAACCAAATGAATGCACAGAGACAAGAGGACATGTGAATGTCAAGCTGCACGATCACACACATACACATTAGACACTGTAGGCTCTGTACACCACTTGAGCACAGCCTTTATACATTGTTGTTGTTGCTGTTGTTACATAAGCCACTCTGATGAAAATGGAAGTCATCGTAGGATGAGGCCTTGTTGTTACATCACTCCTTCTTTGACTTGACTAGCCCTTTGTGTGTGTGTGTGTGTGTGTGTGTGTGTGTGTGTGTGTGTGTGTGTGTGTGTGTGTGTGTGTGTGTGTGTGTGTGTGTGTGCATGTGTGTAAACGTGTTTGTGTGTGGAAGCAGTCCACTAACCTATCCTTCTCTGTGTGTGTCCAGCTGTGCAGCAGCATGCCTGTATGTTCACCAGCAGAACACAGAGGATCATCATGGAAGTGAAGGAGCGCCGGCCGTACTGCTCACTGTCCAAGAGCCGCAGGGACAAGGAGGGTCCCTACACCGGTGAGACACAGACAGCTACCTCACTTACTCACCGGTGTGGTCATAGTGTTGTCGGTTTTTCTCTGTGTTGTGTAGTGTAAAGGAATGCCCAAGGCCGACAGGATGTCTTTGGAGGCGGTCTCTGTTTTTTCTCTGACACACGTTAAAATCAAACAAAAACATCAGCGGGTAATCCCGTTAGCATAAGCTCCTCTCCATTACACCTACTGAACAAGTTTTACAATGGGAACATACTTCTTCCTATTAACATATTACAATAAAGAAATCATACATACACACGTAAAAAAATTCAACGAAAACATTGGCGAGTTATCCCGTTAGCTTCAGCTCGTAGCAAGTTAAACGACACACATTAAAGAGTTATATTATACAATATGATTTTAACTGTGGCTTTCTTCCAACATGTAGATTTTTTGGTTTTTGAAGAGATGCAAATTTACTCATAATTAGTCTGACTTCTGAAAATAATGTGATGCAAGGTTTCAAGATGATATCTATAAATATAATATAAAACTGATTTGTACCTGTGCCGTGTGTGTGTGTGTGTGTGTGTGTGTGATGTGTGTGTGTGTGTGCATGCGTGTGTGTTTTTGTGTGTGTGTGTGTGTGTGTGTGTGTGTGTGTGTGTGTGTGTATCTCTGCCAGGTTCCTCAGGGGACAGTGAGGACTGTGCTCTGGGCTCCGCGGGTCTGCGTGTCCCCACTCAGAAGTCTTACTCATCCAGTGAAACACTCAAGGCCTTTGACCAGCACCAAGACCAGACCAGGTTAGAACTACTGGGACCACACATGCTGGACGCTTCCATTCATTTTAGAACACAATAGATAATATATAATAAGTCCTAGATGTAAGAAAACACCACAAATATGTTCACAAATGACAAAGCACTTTTTTTAAACCCTTTTTTTCAGTTTATTGTCTAGTTTGAATTTACTCTATAGCATGTTGAAATTATTCTTGAAAAATGAAAAGCTCACTGGAAATTTGAAAATGTAATGTATCATTAATATTGATAAGCGTTTATAGAATCAATTCTACTGCATTTTCATCTCTCATATGTTATTTGGTATATTGGTGCATGCAATAAACACAGAGAGGATCAGAAGCAAAACACAACTTATACAAAGGAATATAGAACATTGTATAATAGAAAAACATTATCAGATATGTGTGCAAATATCTGTTTTTTCAAAATTAATAAACTATACAGTTTGTTCTGAAGTGTGCATAATGCTGACCAATAGGAAAGAGTATGAACAGGATATATGCAGAGTGCAGTTTTTCTACTTGTTAATCATTTTATGAATCATTATTTCCAAACAAACAGTGTAATAAATTATAATAATAGTAATAATAAATTTATATTATATGGCGCTTATCAAGGTACTCAAATAAACTTAAGTCCATAAAACCAGTACACAAGCACATTAAAAACAGGTGTTACAATAAAGCCAACATACAATAAGCATAACCAAAGACAAACATATTTAAAGTGAAAAATCAGCATGAAAAAATAATGTTTAAATTTAAAGATTACATTTATAATATACATACGTAAAAAAATATAAATTGTGAGACGTAGATGTATTTAAAGGGTAACATATAATCCTCATCCATTGGCTTTTAATATATATCAAAACAATCCACAGCACAGCGTTGAATGTGAAGGACATCCATTATTGTAGTAACCCAGCTGATGAGTGTGTCCCTGTGTCTTGACAGGTTACTATACGGGACCAGCAAGAGACACAAGGACATGGTGCACCGAGAACAGGAGGACTACAATAGACACGGTGAGACGGACAAGCCCCACACACACACACACACACACACACACACACACACACACACACACACACACACACACACACACACACACACACACACAGACACACACACACAGGTGCACCTCAAACCTAGTGTTACTTTCACATATTCTTGCTTCGTTACACAAAGTGAAATATGACTGGCCTTTCTTTGGTTTCAATTTTGGACGATAAGGGTTTACTGCTGTAATCCAGTATCTCAAAATAATGTTGTTTAATCTTTTCATGTTTATTATATTCACTCCTGAACAGTTGGAAATGGTCTCATCCCAGATGAGTTTCCTTATATGTATTTACTTTCTATGGCCATTTATTTAACAAGTGATATTCACAATACACACACACACACACACACACTCATTCTGCCGTATGTAAATCCTACTTTTCTTTCTCCGAAACTATAGTTTTAGTATTTTTGTATTTGCTGTATCTATCGCTAGATGCATGTCCGATGGAGGAGAAATAAATGTTAGTGGTATGTTCAATCTAAAGTTCATCTGATGAAGGCTTAAACAGCAACCATTGAGTGACACATCTAAGTGTTGTGAATAAATGGGACATAAAAAGGAAAACGTGCTCAACAGCCCACTATACCCATTGTTCTTCAGCTCCAATTAACACAGCGGCAATATTTAAAAAAAAAAAAAAAAAATTACAATTACTCAATCATCTTATCGCCTTCGTTTTCACACTGGCCTAATTGGAGCTCATTTAAAATTAATATAACTTTTAATTGAACGGCGGCAGCCCTCTTATCTCTTGTTTTGCCGTCCATTACGGAGGGCTTCTGTAATTTCCCTTTTCATATTTCTGATTAAAGATGAAGAGGCGCACACTGAGATGTTGCTGATCATTTATTTGTCTTATTTTCATTTCTATTTTAAGGGATTATCTCACGTGTTATTTCAACATGATTTGAGCCCCCTATTTCCAGTTAGTGACAGAGTTACTCCCAATGACTTATTCAATGTAAAAAAAAGTCTTCCGGAATTGTAATCCACTCATGAAACACTTTTTATTTATTTTAAAAAAAACAATAGCGAGGCAATTTGTTAAGTTTTACAAATAAACACAAGCGCTTTTTAAGAAGCCATTATTAAACACGTTCCTTTATTGCGGGGGAATAAATGATTAAATAAAAATGTTCCATGAGATGTAATCACAAAAAGGCAAGCCCTGTAGCCTGCAGGCACCCCCCTATTATATTATATTATATTATATTATATTATATTATATTATATTATATTATATTATATTATATTATATTATATTATATTATATTATATTATATTATATTATATTATATTATATTATGAATATATGATGCTAATAAGTAACATTTTCAAGCTGACATTTTCCCAGGCAAATTGGTATTTTAAATGTATCTGTAAATTAATTCTTGACTTACTTCAAATCACGGCATTATTGCATTGTATTAAATACGTTTGAAGTAACACTATGGTTAACCATGTCGTTAACATTATACTTGATGTAGGAAAACTACTGGTTAATATTTCACTCTACTCCCAGCTATCAGGAATGAACAGAAACAGTAGCATTGAACTAATGTGAAACTCAAACAGGGAAACCATTGATAGCTAATAATCCAATTCAGTCCATTAAAATATACTAGTATTTAAACGGTTGGCAACACGCACTCTTATAACACATTAAAAAGACCAGAATAATTGTACAGGAATGCTTCTTTAAAGAAAAACAATATATGGGCCTAGAAAAGATATACAGATAGAGATAGAAAGTAATTAGCAATTATTTGAACTGACACATGTACATTTCAGTATGCCCCAGGGCAACTGTGGCTACTATCGTAGTTTACCACCACCGGTATGACTGTGTGTGAATGAATTGAACCTGGAACCCTGTAAAGCGCTTTGAGTCACAGAGAAATAAAGCGCTATATAAATCCAATCAATTATTATTAATTATTAATTAAATTATTAATTATTATTATTTGCGCAGTATAACAGTCCACACCGCAGCAGTGTAAATGAACATATTCCAAAAAAAATAATTAAATCTTGTAAATCCTGGATGTGTTTGTGTTGCAGCAGGTCAACAGCACTTCAGCCTGCGTCAGCTGGGTATATGCGAGGCCCCGTCCCGACGCGGCCTGGCCTTCTGCTCAGACATGGGCCTCCCCCACCAGGCCTTCTCTGTTGGTAGGACCCAGGACCTGGAGCCTGACAGCCAGCCCACCATGTCCCCGGAGCGTGCCATGAGGCTGTGGGGCAGGGGGGGCGACCGGGGCAGGGGCTCCTGTCTGTCCAGCAGGTCCAACTCTGTGCTCACCCTCACCGACACCGAGCATGAAATCAAGTCTGACAGCGACAATGGTAAGGAACACTTTTGAACTTGTTTCTCTCTCTCCGGTTTTCTTCCCTGCTTTCCCTTTTCAAAATGTCACTGGAGGATCGGCCCTTTGAGATGCAGCATCTCATTTTGGAGAGGGGGTGGGGGGGTCCTCAGGAAAAGAACCAAGGAAACAAAAATTGAAGAAGTAAAATATACAAGTGATTAAAATAAAATGACACAAAGCAGCTATTACAAAGCTATTACAAAGACAAGCACAGCTATTCTATATTTATTAATTCTGATGCTTTTTCTAACGTGACATTTTTTATGGTAGAATGACTGATTATATTTTGGGCTCTGACCAACACTGAATGTATTAAAGTAAACTTTGCTTTTTAGTCTTTTATGCAATCTATCTAATATTTTTACTTTTTTGCAACATGCAATATCTATAAAACACTATGATAGAGATCACCAAATCCGGGCTTTTTTTTTACCATGATCAATGTACAATGGTAAATATATTGCTGCTGTCACTGTTAATGTTGGTCCTGGTAGGGGCTGAGGGCACACACAGATAGCAGCCTCCTGTACAGAGTTCTTGTGGCAGATGTCTGCTCACTGTATGATTATCTGGATGAAATACACACTACAATGGGCTTTCAATGGGACAGTAACAACTGGAACCTTATGCTTTTCTCTGAGACTTGGCTCCACTCTTTGATCTCAGACCACGCCATGGTTTGACACAGTCTCTCCATGCATGAAAGAACCAATAGATAATTTTGCTCATACGTTATGAGGAACAATCTTAATCATTTGCAACTGCCCCCCCCACCCCCCAAATAAAATAAAAATAAAATAAATAAATAAAAGAAACATAATCAATGAATTAAAAAATAAATAAAAAAGTATATATGCATACACTCAATTAAAGGCCTCACTGTCAATGACCAAAAAAAAGGAAAAGCCCCAAGGCTGTCCTTTATAATCCCCTTATTTACCAAGAATATTCAAAACAAAACTGAGAGAAATTTATTTTTATGAATTCACTCTCCAATCTGATTTCCTATTTCCGCCCCCTGTAGCTTTGCAGCAGGTAGTTGAGCAGGTTGTCCACCCAGGTTATGATCCTTGAAAGTCCTAGATATCATGTCTGGTGAACAACCTTTTATAACATTTCCATGCCCATAAAATCAGTTTGCCCCCTTGGTATAGTGAATTATACAATTATATTCAGGGGAGCATTATTTTATGAATGTGTATTTGATTGCACATGAATGCTAATTCATCGATTAATTAATCTCACAATTCACCTGAGGAGTCACTGTTTTGTCCTTTTTGTGCACATAGGTGTGTTTCAGGGTTAGTGTAAACATGTGATAATATGGATGTATGAACAAATATATATACATGTGCAAATGGTTCTATAAAGTGTTTTGTTTGTGCCTGTGTAAGCATTTTGGTGTGTGTGTGTGTGTGTGTGTGTGTTTTGTGTGTGTGTATGTGGTTGTGTGTGTGTTTGTGTGTTTATATGTATATGTGTATATGTATATGTGTATATGTGTACATGTATATGTATTATATGTATACTTTCTAAAGGACTTATTTTTGATGCGGCACACACACACACACACACACACACACACACACACACACACACACACACAGTATTTTCATTAAGCTTGCGAACACACACACACATACACAATGGGTTTTCATTAAATGTGTGATGCTGTAATTAACAGTGAGATAAAGTGCTGAGTCCTTGTATTTCCTATTAAGTTTAATAATGTTTTTTTTTATTATTAAATGGCATTATGCCGTGGATGTCATGGCTCTGGAGGATACACTCTCTAAAAGTGAGTAGTCGTCAAGTTTTCAAAGGCTAATTGACTCTTTAAAATGCAGTTTCTGTGTGTGTGTGTGTGTGTGTGTGTGTGTGTGTGTGTGTGTGTGTGTGTGTGTGTGTGTGTGTGTGTTAGCTCCCATTAGTGTCTGTATGTGTGTAGAGATGAAATGGTTCTAATGCCGGTCACTTTTGTGACCAATGATACTGGTTGCTGGGTCAGTTGTGAATGCTTCTGAAGAAGTAAAACACTGGTACAGCTGCTATTTGTGTACTTGTATATTACTACACTTTTCACATAGTACAGAGGGAAATGACCAACAGTTAGTGTGCAAAACTGCTATGTACTGCTCTGTTTGTGGATGGGTATGGGATGGTGGGAGGGCCATGGCTATGATTCTATTATTGAAATAAATGTGTGCTATCTTTTAGTGTATAATCAGTACTCTAAAGTAAGTTTAATTTATACATAAAATAATAAATAAAGTGTTTGTACCCCCTCATTTTCCTCGGTGAAGCTAAGGGTCTAAGGACAGAGGGTGTAATAGTGTGTATGGACTGTGACAGGTGTAGCAATAAAGCCAACAAACAATAAACAGACGCAAAGACAAGTATATTAAAAGTAAGTGCAACCAGCATAGACAATCAGGTGTAATGTACATATGTAAAATAACATGTAATGTTAATATGTAATTTAAATATGTGTTACTCTGTTCCTTGATACTGACCCTGCTCCACAGCAGAAAGTCAATGTGTGTGTTCATGTGTGTGTGTGTGTGTGTGTGTGTGTGTGTGTGTGTGTGTGTGTGTGTGTGTGTGTGTATGTGTGCTCTATTCTTGATGTGTTTTTGTTTTTGATATGTAAAGCACCTTGAATGGCGAAAGTGCAAAAAAAATTAAAAAAAAATTTCTGTCATTCTATCAGTGGCTTTGGTACAAGAGGAAGCAAGACAAACAATAGAAAGCCGAGAGGGAAAGTTAGAATGGGACAGATGAGGATGTGTGGAATGCAGAGCAGCTTAGCAACATGATAATACAAAAGACATGCAGAGAATGAACACAGTGTAAAGGTAGCAGAGTGAAAGTGAGAAGCCTATCTGTATTATACTGCTTCTCCTGAGAGGAAATCTAAGCTGGAAGACGTCTGGCTGGCTCCCCATTGGGAACAAACACGCACGCACACACACACACACACACACACACACACACACACACACACACACACACACACACACACACACACACACACACACACACACACACACACACACACACACACACTGTCTAAGGTTAACACTGTGCTGGTGTCTGGACCCATGGGTGCCCAGCGACTGCTGCCCCGTTACATGATATTAGTGACCTCAACTACAGGGACAGAAACAAAGAAGATACATTCATATTGTCTGTGTTCATAGTGTCTGAGGTAAACAGACGGATACAGATGTCTCTTTCTCTGAAGTGTGTAAGCTTTATTCACCGCAAAATGTTTATAGAAATATTCTCTGCGGAAAGGTGTGTGTATTCCCTAACCCACTTTCACCCATCAGAAAAACACACACATATTAACAATACAACTCTTGGAACCCAACATCTAATCATTTAGCCTACATATATGTAGAGTAAAAGCTTATACTCTTATGTCTCTCATCTTTAACCACCTATCTGGGGTCTGGTCAAGGGGGCAGGAGCTCCAGCAAGGGACCCCAAACTTCTCTTTCCCGGGCCACATTAACCAGCTCTGACTGGGGGATCCTGAGGTGTTTCTAGGCCAGCTTGGAGATGTACTCTCTCCACCTAGTCCTGGGTCTTCCCCAAGGCCTCCTTCCAGCTGGATGCTCCTGAAACACCTCCCTAGGGAGGCGCCCAGGGGGCATCCTTACCAGATCCCTGAACCACCTCAACTGGCTCCTTTCTACGCAAAGGAGTAGCAGCTCTGCCCAAATGACTTTCGGTCATGACCCAGCCTTCATGACCATAGTTGAGGGTGGGAACGAAGATCGACCGGTAGATATGAATTTAGCAAATTATTCCATGCATCTCTTTTCAATAACATTTCACCCTGGAAGTTTAAACTACTCTGGGGTTGTTGGAAATGTGTGTATCACACTGGACTGACACAATGCTCTGGGTTAGTGGGTAGAGATGAAGAGGGCTGTGTCTTGCTAACCAGATTACTTTACTATGTGTCAACAATACATGTAATCCATTTGGCATCTCTAAGCTGCTTAACACTATAACCTCAGAGTTAACAGGATGTTACCCCTCACTATTTACACACACACACACACACACACACACACACACACACACACACACACACACACACACACACACACACACACACACACACACACACACACACACATACACACACAATCAGACCAACATACTTCTAAAACATTAAATATGCTTTGTCGTTCCAATTGGTAGCAAAGTGCAGTTGTTGATTTCACACAAAAATATCTCAATCTAAAAGGGGTTTGGTTCCAATATCAATGACTTTTATTATTATTATTATTATTATTATTATTATTATTATTATTATTATTATTATTATTATTATTATTATTATTATTATTATTATTATTATTATTATTATTATTATTATTATTATTATTATTATTATTATTATTATTATTGCTATAAGTATGCATAGCTGATAATAAGCATACAATATTTTAATATGCATGCATTATGTATTTTTTGTTATTGTTCATAACTAGTCATGACTTTTGGTATAACACCGCAGGGATGTTTTGCAGTGTATGTGTGTGTATTCCAACGTTCTGTTTAAAATAATATGTATTCCCTAAAATATTTATGTTGCTGGCTTATTAAACTCTATATCAGGTAGCCCTAACACATTATTCATATATGCTCAGAACATTTACTGATGCTGTTTCAAATAACTAATAACTTCATATATTAGATAGTTATGCAGTAGTGCAAACACACACACACACACACACCACACACACACACACACACACACACACACACACACACACACACACACACACACACACACACACACACACACACACACACTAAAAAAAGCACACATACACGTATCACAAGACAGAAAGATGGGACTCCACAAGAAGACAGATCACTGCAATAACCAAGGTGCATATGTAAGTATAGATATTATACATAAGCATTGACCAGGAAGCATTTTGAAGTCAATTTCCCTGTCATCCAACACTGCAGTATTTGATACATTGATATTACTAGTCGTTATGTTTGTGCTCAGCCGGTGCTCTATGCTTAATACAAAACAGCTTTCAGGACTAAATTATGTATCATCAGACTGCATCTCTCACAGCAAGATGGCATGGGCAGCAGCAGGGAGTAACTTTTTAATACAGAGACAGTAGTTACTAACTGCATATGTATTTCATCTTCTAGAATCTTTAAAAAGCAACGATATGGCATATGCACACGCACACACAGACCCACTCAAAAACTGACTGTGTGTGTGTGTGTGTGTGTGTGTGTGTGTGTGTGTGTGTTGTGTTAATGCCTTACTGTGGAGAGGTCACCTTTTGCAGAACAATTAGTTTTCCCGCTCGCAACTGCGCATGAATTAACAGGATGTATGGGCCTCACATTTACACACACACACGCACGCACACACACACACACACACACACACACACACACACACACACACACACACACACACACACACACACACACACACACACTCACTCACAGCCTTGGTGCCAGTCATATTCAATAGCAATCTAGTGCTGACCAGAGAAATCAATGAATAACAGACTGACTGGAGGGTTTAACTTTGGCGCCGCTAACATGGAGAAGACACTTCATTGCATCAAGTGGCTAACATTAAATCATTAACCATATACCGCATCACTCTCTCATTCCTTCCTCCCAGCATTCTCTCATTTTTCATCCTCCCTTCTTTTCTTTCCCTTTTACTCATTATGTCTATTTCATCTTTGTTCCTCAAAACAGTTAGTGTACAGTAATTGATACAGTCCTTTACTGTGTCACCTGTTCATCCAATTTTGATAAGAGCATTGCTAGAACTAATGATTTATAAACTTATCCAATGTGCAGCTGTTGGGTCCTATTGGTAATATTTATTTTACAGTAACAATGGCATATATCAGAGTAAACATTCTATAATTACAATACAGAAATCAATTCCTGTCATTTTATAATTTAATGTAAGGATGCAACCAACCTGTTTGTTTGCTGGACAATTCATATTACAGATGCAGCTGTAGATCTTTGCAGATTGCGTTGCACCCTCAACCCTGCCTCTCTCAATGAGAGACCATGAATTCACAACATGGTCTATCAGTGTAGCCCTTATTTCATCAGAACTTAGAACTCTTTGTCTTCTACGTCTTCCTCCATGCATCCACACTTTCTCTGCCCTTTTTTCCCTCCACCAACCTGTCTTCCTTGGTTCATGTATATGTTGCACAAGTTTGAAAACCATTGTGTTTTAAATGTGTGGTTAACAGTGGTGACAGCAGTGTGTTAGCATTTGAACTCAGTGCTGTACATCCACTGTGTTGTGCAGGTTGTGATCCGTGAGATAAGTGTGCAGTAGAGTTTTGAAAACCATGTTCTAGCGATGAAAAACCAACTAGAGTTTGGTCCACATGAACTGCTGCTGGGCAGACTGTGTAGTTAGGAAAACCCTTTGAAAAATCCTTGAGCGGTTCAAATGATGTACAGAGCAGGGTAACAAGCAAGTGCCAAATAAACACAAGCAAATAAAAAGAGTCCCACTATGTCGAGAGTAGTTTAAATTGTAAATGCTCGTACCAATATTCATGTGTCTATTGAGTATGCCCCTTCTCATTCCCATCCCTCCTCTCTCCTCTGTGTTTCTCAGAAGTCATTTAGACAGAATGCATTAGCAGCAGTGCACTGAGCGGGCTATGGCAGACAGAGTGGAGCACACACAGAGGAAGTCAACCCAGGGGTGGATTACTACACGGGCACCCCGGGCACAGGCCCAGGGGCCCAAGGGTTCAGGGGGGCCCTAAGGCAGAGATACTGATAGTAACTTTTCATGTTGCATAATCAAAGAGCTCAGTCACTCATGTCAATAACAAAAAGGAATAGCCTAAATATTAGGATACTCATTAAATGTTAACAAGATAGAAATCATCATGAGCCCCTCAACTAGTAGGGGAGAAATACAAAAGCAAGTTAAAAACAACAGCATTAGTAGCTATATCTAAGGGGCTCCATGAGGGGCCTTGAAGGCCCCCTCACACATACAGAAATAAGCTTTCTATGTGTGAATTCTAAATTGTTCATAAAAAGTAGCTATCCACCCTTTATCTGTTGAAATGGGCCTCTCCATCATAGAACATGGGTCTGAAGACCAATCTACTGTACTGTTTTTACAGTTGCAGAGTAAAGAGTGCTGCCTGTTTAAGAAAAATCTGAAAAATATTGTTCCTTCTGCATCTCAGGATTTGATATAGCCTCTAAAATGCATTTTACTTTACAAAGGTAAATAAATTCCGAGGGGGCATGCCCCCGGACCCCCCAACAAGGTACAGGGTCCCTCCAACAGTATCCCAAAATCCTGTGGGAAACACTGACTTCCTTTATATGTTTTTGTCATTAATTGTATGTATCTGTGTGGAAAAGTTATTGTACCTGTCTAGATAGGGACAAGTGGGGGGCCCTTTAAGAGTTTGTGCCCAGGGGCCCATTATCTCATAATCCATCTATGAGTCAACCTAATACATTCTCTAGCAGGGTTTGCGCGGGTGTCACTGGGACCTGATAGATGATGGCCTTTTTACTGGTGGTGACAGGCCAGGCTTTTTCTCTGCAAAGTGTGCGTAAGGCTCATACAGTAACTCAGCTGCTCTCTTCTCTGTTTGCTCTACAGCTACTTAACTTTATCTCTGGGACGCAGGGAAAACATGCTGAACCACAAATATTTTTTGAATTTTAATGTAACGTCGCCTCGCTCTTTGGCAAAGGTGAAACTTGTT
>CM049399.1:13195000-13270000 GCA_026929865.2 Hyperoplus lanceolatus
GCACTCAGGGACGTTGGAAGTAGGGGTGCGGGGGGTGCGGCCGCACCCCCCCTCACCACCGCCTACACCCCCTCTCCGCCCCCCTACACTTTGCCCTGTGCTCCCGCGATTGCTCTGAAAACAATCGCATAGCCTATGTCCTCTTTCCTATCTCCTGCTCCCTCACATCAACTTGACAGAGCATCAATATATACACTATAATATATATATATATATATTATATATATATTATATATATTGGCTCTGGAACCGTACTTCTGGACAGGGGTTGGACTCTATTCTTCTCTGGAGTTGCCCAAGGTGTGAGGCGCCGGGCCGGTGTGGGGATACTCACGAGCCCCCGGCTGGGCGCTACTACGTTGGAGTTTACCCCGGTGGACGAGAGGGTCGCCTCCCTACGCCTCCGGGTTGTGGGGGGGAAGACTCTGACTGTTGTTTGTGCGTATGCACCAAACAGCAGTTCCGAGTATTCGGCCTTCTTGGAGACCCTGAACGGAGTCCTGCATGGGGCTCCGGTAGGGGACTCCATAGTTCTGCTGGGAGACTTTAACGCGCATGTGGGCAATGATGGAGACACCTGGAAAGGCGTGATTGGGAGGAACGGCCTCCCTGATCTGAACCCGAGTGGTCGTTTGTTGTTAGACTTCTGTGCTGGTCATGGTTTGTCTATAACAAACACCATGTTCGAACATAAGGATGCTCATAAGTGTACATGGTACCAGAGCGCCCTAGGCCGAAGGTCGATGATCGATTTTGTGATCGTATCATCTGATCTGAGGCCGCATGTCTCGGACACTCGGGTGAAGAGAGGGGCAGAGCTGTCAACTGATCACTATCTGGTTGTGAGTTGGGTCAAAGGGTGGGGGAAGACTCTGGATAGACCTGGTAAGCCCAAACGGGTAGTGCGGGTGAACTGGGAACATCTAGCGGAGGCCCCTGTTCAAGAGATCTTTAATTTGCACCTCCTGCAGAGCTTTTCTAGCATCCCTGTGGAGGTTGGGGGCATTGAACCCGAGTGGTCGATGTTCAAAACTTCCATTGCTGAAGCCGCGGCAGGCAGCTGTGGTCTCAAGGTCTTAGGTGCCTCAAGGGGCGGTAACCCTCGAACACCGTGGTGGACCTCGGTGGTCAGGGAAGCCGTCCGACTGAAGAAGGAGTGCTTCCGGGATATGTTATCTCGGGGGACTCCTGAGGCAGTTGCAAGGTACCGACAGGCCCGAAGGGCTGCAGCTTCTGCCGTGTCAGAGGCAAAGCAGCGGGTGTGGGAGAAGTTCGGAGAAACCATGGAGAAGGACTTTCGGTCGGCACCAAAGTGTTTCTGGAAGACCGTCCGGCACCTCAGGAGGGGGAAGCGGGGAACTATCCAAGCTGTGTACAGTAAGGATGGGACGCTGTTGACCTCAACTGAGGAGGTAGTCGGTGGAAAGAGCACTTTGAGGAACTCCTGAATCCGACTAACTATCTATGTTGGAGGCAGAGCTGGAGGCTGATGGGGGATCATCGTCAATTTCCCTGGTGGAAGTCACTGAGGTAGTCAAACAACTCCACAGTGGCAAAGCCCCGGGGGTTGATGAGATCCGTCCAGAAATGCTGAAAGCAATGGGTGTGGAGGGGCTGTCTTGGATGACACGCCTCTTCAACATTGCGTGGAAGTCGGGTACAGTGCCGAAGGAGTGGCAGACCGGGGTGGTGGTTCCTATTTTTAAAAAGGGGGACCAGAGAGTGTGTTCCAACTACCGGGGTATCACACTTCTCAGCCTTCCCGGCAAAGTCTACTCCAAGGTGCTGGAAAGGAGGGTTCGGCCGATAGTCGAACCTCAGATTGAAGAGGAACAATGCGGATTCCGTCCTGGCCGTGGAACAACGGACCAGCTCTTCACTCTCGCAAGGATCCTAGAGGGAGCTTGGGAGTTTGCTCATCCAGTCTACATGTGTTTTGTAGATCTGGAGAAGGCTTATGACCGGGTTCCCCGGGACATACTGTGGGGGGTGCTGCGGGAGTATGGGGTGAGGGTGTCTCTTCTCAGGGCCATCCAATCTCTGTACGCTCAAAGCGAGAGCTGTGTACGGGTTCTCGGTAGTAAGTCAGTCTCATTTCCGGTGGGGGTTGGCCTCCGCCAGGGCTGCGCTTTATCACCAATCCTGTTTGTGATATTTATGGACAGGATATCAAGGCGTAGTCGTGGTGGGGAGGGGTTGCAGTTTGGTGGTCTGAAGATCTCATCTCTGCTGTTTGCGGATGATGTGGTTCTGATGGCATCATCGGCCTGTGACCTTCAGCTCTCATTGGATCGGTTTGCAGCCGAGTGTGAAGCGGTTGGGATGAGGATCAGCACCTCTAAATCGGAGGCCATGGTGCTCAGCAGGAAACCGATGGATTGTCTACTACAGGTAGGGAATGAGTCCTTACCCCAAGTGAAGGAGTTCAAGTACCTCGGGGTCTTGTTTGCGAGTGAGGGAACAATGGAGCGTGAGATTGGCCGTAGAATCGGAGCAGCAGGGGCGGTTTTGCACTCGCTTTACCGCACTGTTGTGACGAAAAGAGAGCTGAGTCGTAAGGCAAAGCTTTCGATCTACCGGGCGATCTTTGTTCCTACCCTCACCTATGGTCATGAAGGCTGGGTAATGACCGAAAGAACGAGGTCGCGGGTACAAGCGGCCGAAATGGGCTTTCTCAGGAGGGTGGCTGGCGTCTCCCTTAGAGATAGGGTGAGAAGCTCAGTCATTCGTGAGGAACTCGGGGCAGAGCCGCTACTCCTTTGCGTTGAAAGGAGCCAGTTGAGGTGGTTCGGGCATCTGATAAGGATGCCCCCAGGGCGCCTCCCAAGGGAGGTGTTCCAGGAGCGTCCAGCTGGGAGGAGGCCTCGGGGAAGACCCAGGACTAGGTGGAGAGATTATATTTCCACGCTGGCCTGGGAACGCCTCGGGATCCCCCAGTCAGAGCTGGTTGAAGTGGCCCGGGAAAGAGAAGTTTGGGGTTCCCTGCTCAAGCTGCTGCCCCCGCGACCCGATTTCGGATAAGCGGTTGAAGATGATGATGATGATGATGATCTTATAGGCTATATACTCTATAGGCTATAGATTATTTATATGCCCGTCGCATTTCTTCACCGTGCCCAGGACGAGATTACGGTTGTGCCCCGCCTTCCCATGGGCACTTCGGTAGGTGAGAGTGCTGAGGGGCGCACACTATTGAGCATTAGGTTATCATTAAAAATCCAGTCTGCTAAGCGCCCTACCACAGGGTGGAGAGAGAAAGAGAAAGAGAGCAAGAGAGACGCGCTGACAGGATGCAACGTTCACCTGCGCACCTGCTCCTCCAAGCTGTGTGCCGGTATCGTGCCAAGTTACCACTGATAAGAATTGTGTCCCCGCCGGCCGGTGAGCGCGCATGCATCAAGTAAAGGCGAACATATTAACACTTCATAAGGTCGTAAAAAAGTCGGGTCGTCTAGTATTCGGCGTCCAGTAATGCCCGTTACCAGAGCGGTCATTCAGCTTCAGGGCCTGTGTCCAAGTTGTGTTTATTTTATTTTTTCGGGTGGAACCAACACTGGCTGTGCTCTCAGAAGCGGCCGGGGCATGTGTGTGTGCAATGGGAGAGAGAACGCTTTGTGTGGAGAGTAAAAAGAGACACGGGAAATCGCCAAAGCCAATGCAAACCGGTAAAACTTTACAATAAGGTACACAAAAAAGAGTAGTCAATGCCCTTATGATAATAAGAATGAGAGGCTTCATTAAAACGCTGTCCATGCTCTGTCTATGCGGTCGTTGTGATTGTAACTTTGTCGGCTGTAAACTGAAACTAACGGAGATCACGGAAGCCTTCCCCTCGACGACGTGACGTGCACTGCCCCGGTTATCATTCACCGATCACAGCGCCGGGGCTCAACAATACAAATGTATGCTATGCAGAAAAGGAATAAATTGATGAATAAAAATGTACCAGAATGCAGGAAATTAATAGCCTGGTGCTACCAGACCATCGTACTTCATTTCATTTGTACAGAAGGTCTGGCAGTGCTGTAATTGGCAAACGTTCACTCATGGAGGCGGGTGTCTGTTAAAGTTTAAAACTATTGGATCTGCCCAGTGCCACTCTGGATTAGCCAACCAATCGCATAACGTTTGGTCGTCACGTGTGTCATGAGCCGGCTTCTGGCAACTGAAACTGGAGCGCGACTTCGACGTCATCGTTCTCAGCCACTCGCTCTGTTCGCTGATTGGACCGGCTGTCGAATCTCCGGCAAAACTGGGAAATGGGCTGTACACCCAGACTGACTACTGAAGGGAAAATAAAATTTGGCCGGAAGTAGGCGGGTGGGCGGAGCCAGGCTAGGAAATTAAGCATGTGATGCTCAAAAAATTATGGGGGAGTACCCCAGACCCCAACTTATAAATTGTCACAATCCAAAGTTTATTCAAAACCTACGTCCTTCAAATTCATGATTTTTTTTAAAGGCTATAAGGATACTTTGGAAAATTCTTAAATGTTATTTGCTTTTATAGTTAGTTTTAATAGCTTAATTCTAATCAAATTATTTTGAATATAAATAGGCTATTTTATCATGGTTATAGTAGATTGCTCATTTTACCAGTAGCCTACTGCTTTGTCTGATAGCGCTGCACCTCGGCCAATGTACAGCACCCCCCCAAGAAAATAGTTCCAACGTCCCTGATAGCACTACGACCAATCAGAGCAATGGACAAAGTGACATATTAAGCACAGTTTGTTCAGCTAACAGCAGGTTTGACTAGTTAATTAAACTTTTGCCGTGTTCGGTCGGCAACAGAACATTCTTCTTTCTTGCTAATGAAATATTTGAGTGCCGTCTTCCAAGTCGTTAAATGTCGAAGCCAAAGCCGTCTCAACGTATCAGCATCCACCTTTCTTGTTTTCATGCCCAGCACTGTCATCATCCAGTTATGTCCACCCCAGAGCCACATACATAGGGCTTTGGCCCGCCCATATCAGATGGAACAATTTGATTGGTAGGTCAGAATTTTTCGATATAGTTAGGGGCACTTTACACGACAACACGAAACGGTGCATACGCAAAAATATTCTCGCGGTTGCACTATATTCATTTACATGAAAACAGCAAACGCAGGCATGAAACCGCAGGTTTTTGAGATCACCTCCCAGGGAGGATTTTTTGGAAAACACAACGGTTTTGGTTTCTTGTAAACACCAAAACCATTTCCCCTGGTAACTCTGACATCACGGCTCCACTTCACGTATGCGTAGTCTATAACATTTGCTGTCAAAATACCCACACGCGAGTTATAAAGTTAGAAGACAACATAACATGCACGGTCACCATCACTGTGATCAGCGGAGAGTGTCGTGCAGGGCTCAAATATAACACTCGCCAATTTAGTCTAAGCGATTAGTAAGTTATTGAGACCACCCACCGGCCACTTTGTCTGGGGAAAGATTTGTGCTCTGCCGGTTTTTCTAGCCAAATAAACGTGTGTAGCTTCTATATGGCAGGGACACAGCTCTCTCTACATTAAAAAACACTATCCATAGTTCAGCGCTCAGCGGTTAAGTTACTGTTCAACAAAAGGAGCATTAAGGCTACGGCTTCACAGTAAAAACATTTCACTGGCTAAACATTGATAGCATTTCACTGGACAAACGTGAGTTGACTTTTATTTTGAAGTACGCCTAACAGGAAAGTAGCTGCTTACAAAGCCCCTTCACTATCAGCATGTCTTCTGTTTTCACGAGTTCAATGCGGTGAAATAAGAGGACAGAAAGCTTGTCCTTTGCAATACTTGTAACCCCAAGCTTACACCAACCGCTTTATGAACGTTAGTGGCATTCATTTTCGGTTACAGTAGGTTTTATGCATCAAATTGTACCGGAAGAGCTATCTACTAGGCTGTGTCACCGCTGACTATTGGCTTGGCATGTGTACTACAGCGATTTCGTCCCGTTTTCTCTGAAAACATGCATGTTCGAGTGAAGAACGGGGTTTTTTTTAAAACCAAAAGCGGGAAAACTGTCACGTTTTCACCGTGTAAAGTGCCCCTTAATGAGCTCCTATGGATCGTGTCCAGACCAACACGCTGAGGAAATTTAAATTGGCCAGTGGCAGGTCTGGATTTCCAGGCTATGAAGTTTGTTCAAAAGGGCATTAACTGCACAAACCTAACCATACACTGTTAGTTTCACCATTATAAATGATGTGTGTTCATACGGAGGTGGACTTACAAATGCAATATCACCTGTTGGGCTCAATGTGTGTTCAGTTAAAAGTTAAAAGAAGAATGTCATTATATTTTGAGCCATATTTAGTTTTTTGTTTTGTCTTTGAAATATGGATGCATGCAGAATGCATATGCTTTTAACTGCTTTGTTACATGTCAATGTCTCTCACATCACACACGCACACGTCACACACACACACACACACACACACACACACACACACACACACACACACACACACACACACACACACACACACACACACACACACACACACACACACACACACACATAGGGAGAGAGAGGTTGTTTGTGTTCTGTTCTTCCTTTCTTCCAGTTATTTATCAAGTTTGAGCCATTTAACAATATTGTGTGTGTGTGCCAATCAATTCATCTTTGTGTGGCCTGACTTTGTTAAATATTCATCATGTGACTCGGAAATAATAGTAATCTGAGAGGATTTGTGCATGATGTTGTGTGTGTGTGTGTGTGTATGTGTGTGTGTGTGTGTGTTTGTGTGTGTGTGTTTCAGTATGTTATGCTTTGACCACAGGTGGGTATAACAGCAGGTCACCATCATTTATCCTCAATGGCTTAGTCCACCCCCTTATGAGTTTAGTAATCACTGTTATTTAGAATGTGCTACACATAGCTATTCACACACACACACACACACACACACACACACACACACACATGCTAGCTGCTCCCTCTTTCTCTCTCTCTCTCTCTCTCTCACACACACACGCACACACACACACACACACACACACACACACACAGCTACAGGGTGCACTGGTCAAGATGATTACTGTTATTTTGCAGTCTGGACAGGAGGCTGAAATGTCTGAACTCATAGTGACACACACACACACACACACACACACACACACCTACACACACTCACACAACACACACACACACACACACACACACACACACACACACACACACACACACACACACACACACACACACACACACACAGAGGGAGTTATGCTACGTTATCTCACCATCGTTTGAAATCCCCACACACTGAATGAAGGATTAGGAGAAGGGATGGAGCTCTCTTTTCTTTCGAATATTCGCTTCATCGCTCTTTCCCTCTTTAATTCAGCAGTTGCCTTGTTTAAGCCACTCGCTCTCCCTCTCTCTTTCGCTCTGTTTCTTTCTCTCTCTCTTTGTCTTCCCCTCTCCCCTGTTTTCACCTCACACTACTCTTTCATTTCCATCTCTCTCTCTCTTTTGCCTTCTCTCACTCTAAAGGTTGTGAACTTGCCCAGTAGGGGTCCTATACAATGAAATGAAAGAGCTTAGGGACCCGTATCACACACACACACACACACACACACACACACGCATACACGCACGGGCTGTTTAAATGGCGGGAACAGCTGAACTTGCATTGAAACGCACACGCACACACACACATACATACACACGCACACACATACAGCTCCTCCTCTGTCTATCGATCACACACTACCACACACACTCTGAAAGCGCCCTTCCAGTGTGTGCTGAGTGTGTCAGTGGGGGGGCACCAGCAAATACGCTGGTGTTAGAAAAGCCTCACTGCTGGAAGGAGGGGGATTGAGAAAAGAAGTAGAAAAAGTGTCCAGAGTCCTAATCCTCTCTCTCTCTCTCTCTCTCTCTCTCTCTCTCTCTCTCTCTCTCTCTCTCTCTCTCTCTCTCTCAGATTCTCTTTCTGTGGAGAATGGTGAGATAAAGTAGGTGAATAGTAGACCATGTTTATTCTCATCAGTGTTTTGTATTTAACGTGGGAAACATATTCAATGAATGTTTGAGATTCAAATGTTTTTTTGGTGGGAGGGAATATGCCCAACACAAGAACCACATTGGTCCAAGAGACGTTTAAAGTTAATGAGTCATCTCAGGTATATGGACTGATAAATAAGCAAACCTATTTGGTACTTCTTGACCCATGGACACACCTTATTCATATTCATGTCTGGCTGTGGCCGCTGTTGAGCAGTTGTTTGCAAACACTATAGATTCAAGTTTCAATTGGTTGATTTGTATAACAATGCGTATTAACAATTACAGCAGCAGGCAATGGGAAGACAATTCCTAGTCCCCCAGGCTCCTCTCCACAATGCAATAGAAACTACACTAGTTTGAAGAGTCAGTATATTAATATTGGGGGAAATGGGAATGAAGAGAGCTAAAGGGAAAACAGTTCAAACACCACCTCTCTTTCCTGCCATGCCTCTGCAGATCTGGCCCATTGCTTCTTGTGTGATTGTTGGGTTGTTGCTTTCAAAAAGGTAAAAAAATTGCTAGACACAACCAACAATTGTGTTATCAGAGAGATGCTGGACCATTGAGCACTGACCTCTACTTCCTTTTAAGGCATGTCAAACGCGTGTACTTCCACTAGTCTGGCTACAAGTCCTGCCTGACATATAAACTATGGAATATGAAGCAAGAGCAGTTTGAAGGAAAACAGCTACATTTGAGATCAAATGTTCCTTTTAGTTTCCCTGTCGTCTCTACACTTTACTGTTAATTGTAAAGCCACATTTGTTTTACAGGACTTTCCCCATCTAAGAAATAGCTCTATAGCAGAATGCTTTATACTGGCAGGTGGGCTGGTCTTTTAGTGTCTTTTCAGCGTGTAATTACGGATGGATGGATGGATGGATGGATGGATGGATGGATAGATAGATAGATAGATAGATAGATAGATAGATAGATAGATAGATAGATAGATAGATAGATAGATAGATAGATAGATAGATAGATAGATGTTGTGTGCATATACCATAGACATAAGTAATCCAAGTAACACTATTAAAGATTGAGGATTACTCTAATATGCTTTATATCCTCATCTCCTTGCCAGTGGCCTCTATGCCAAAATCAATACTCCATTAACTTCTATGGGAGGTGATGCTCATACCGTTAGCTTGTGTGTATATGTAATGACAATAATGTATGGATTAATAAAATCTTTACCCTTTGTGTATGGGTGTACATGTCGTGTCAGACTAAATATGTTCTAAAGGCACCAGAGTATTTATCTTTACATTTCACAATCCAATAAGCTGATAAAATAGGACTGGCGACAGGGGGAAATAAACATGCATTTGTGCTGCCTTCTTTTTGATTGTATGTCTCTCTCATAGTAAAGAGGGGGAAGCATATTCCCCTCCTTTGTCCCCCATTCAAAAGCATCAGCTCCTTTCTTGGTGTGGGGATTTTTTATTTTCATCTGTTGTATGATTTATTTTTATTTTTCATAATTTTTTTGGGATGGGTATTCAACGATCAACCCACTGTACACAGAATGTCCGTATATCCCTTCCCTTCACCAACATAAACACATACATACATGCAATCCTAACAATAATACTAATAATACTATTCATAATAATAATGGTAAAAATAATAATGATAAGACGAACTAAATAAATAAAATAAAACGATTAGAAATCATAACAAAATTACATCATTGTTTACAACCTTTAGAACATTGCTCCAAGCAACAGATCAAAGGAACCCCAAAAGTCCTGAAAAATATGGACACGGTTATATTTTCTAAGGTTATTTTCTCAAACGGTAAGAATTGTGACACTTGATCCGAAAACAACTTCAAGGTGGGCAGAGATTAATTTTTCCAAAAAAAGTAATATACATTTCTTGGCAAAATATATTATGATTATTAATATTTTCAATTTTGTTTATTCTATCGAACTGGAAATCTGGGGAGTAGTTTAATATGTATATATTAAATATATATAATGTATATAATATATGTAATATTGTATGAATTTCTAAAGTCAAACTGATATTAAAATGAACAAATGTGACTCAAACTGCCTTTATGAAAATCCTGCATTATAATACACCATGCATTATTGGCACCAACTGTTACATAGGTACTTGTATGTAGACAATATATGTGTGAACAGTCATTTAAAAACATTGTGTTCTAGCACTTAAGGTACACGACACGTTGTTAAGCAGCAGGGGATCTGTAATTGCTACCCACTGCTCAGCCCTGTTTGTGACCTCATTGAGTTTGTACAGTCTGGTTTTGCCATCACCATATTTGGACCGATGAAAGAAGGGAAACAGCTGATGTAAGCTAGACTTTAAAGGCATAGTCAGCAGTGTTATACAGAACGCTTAGTTCATATGTCAACTGAGCCCCCGGCACGTCAAAACTCCAATGCTCTGTCCCTATCGGATAAGCCCCCCCCCCCCTGTGTCTTTCACATCAGTAATTATCTTGGTCGGGTCCTGAGACATGTGTTTCTTGCTCCAACTCCATTTTTGTTCAAACAGCCGCCATTTACAGAGCCTCAGCTGTGAATGAACACAATGTCCAGTGCATGCAGTAACAGACAGGTAGTGTATGGTGTGGAGATGTTCACATTTTTTGACAACAAGTGATTTTGAAAAGGGTCACGTGACTTAACAAAATGTAAAAAATAAAAAATCTATATCGCATCAAGTGTATGCTATCCTAGGAGTTGACAGTGCATGTCCTAGCAGTGCCCCCTCTAGTTGTCAGTCAACCATTGCCAAGGGAAACGCCCACTCCGACGGCTTAAGGCTTGGGCGCTTTTTCCTAATTAGCTCCAAAATCACTTTCATTCTCTTTTTAACAAAATAACATACATTGAAATTGTATATTTCCCTCACATCAAAACTGAGGAGAATGTTACAGTCAAATTGACTATCTAAAACTGAATTATAAAGTTCAGTGAGTGAAAAAAATTAAGGCAACAACAAAAACAGGCAATTTATAATTAATCTTAGTGTGTGTGTGTGTGTGTGTGTGTGTGTGTGTGTGTGTGTGTGTGTGAGTGAGTGAACAGCAGGTGTATAGCGAGAAGATCATTTTAATATAGTGATAACTGATGAGAGATGTCAGTCAACAGATAGAATACAATTGAAAAGACGGCAAAGGAACGGGAAGTGGAGGGGAGGAGTGGAGAAAGACCTGCTAACTGCCCTTATTTATTTATTTATTTATTTATTTAACTATGAAATGTTAGACTATAAGGCTCTTTGTGTGTGTGTGTGTGTGTGTGTGTGTGTGTGTGTGTCTGTCTGTCTGTGTGTGTGTGTGTGTGTGTGTGTGTGTGTGTGTGTGTGTGTGTCTGTCTGTGTGTGTGTGTGTGTGTGTGTGTGTGTGTGTGTGTGTCCAAGCCTGTGTGCAGGATAATACAGTGAAAGGCTGACCATGTGTGAAACAGTGGAGTGAATGTCAATTTTCTTCCAAGCAATATACTCAGTCCTCCGTTAAATACACGATACGAGAAAGACCAACAGCTATTGTGTGTGTGTATGTGTGTGTCTGTGTTTGAAGAGAAAAAGAAAGTTGAAGGTGTGTGTTTTACTTCTTATAAAGTTAATAGAACATATGACATATATACAGTTTTTGTTTATAATACGTTTACTCAAAAAACTCATTTACACTGAACAATTAGTGTGCTGCTTTGACTGGCTGACTGTGTGTTTGTTTTTTAGATGAATGATGCTATTCATTTAAGCTGAGAAACTGCAGGTCATTATATAACTTTGCCAGTTGCTTACAGTATAACCATTATGTTTTTGTATTACAATTTGAATATAACAATAATATGAATATTAATATTATTATTAGTATTATAGTATTAGTATTAGCATTATTATTATTATTATTATAATAATAATAATAATAATAATAATAATAATAATAATAATAATAATAATAATAATAATAATAATAATAATAATTATAACTTTGGAAACTAAAACATCTTAGTATCTAAAGTTACTACTGAACAGATTTTCGATACAGCCTTTTATAATTTTATAAATCACAACATAATATGTAGGTGTTAATATGCATTTTCATGATGTTTTTAAGACAAAACTGTTTTATAAATTGGACAATGAACAACATATGAACAAATCCTCACATATTAACCTTCAGAATAGTGCTGAGAATGATCATGGAAAGTTAAGTCTGCTCTTAAGTGCTTTAGAAGTTGAGATGTTTGGTTATTGTTAAGCGTTACCGAAAAAACTTCCATAAACTCCAATCTGTTAGGAATAAGTCAAAAGATAAGGCATGTTGACTGAAACGTTGCCTTCATTTCTAATTGAAAAAACGTGTTGTTGCCTGCCATCTCTTAACTTCATTCACATTGTCAAAACTATAAAAAGAAAAAAGAAAATATGCTGTATCCATCAAATCCTATGTCTTTTGGCAACATATTCATAGCTGTGTATGCCTGCCCGGCCCGCATGTGTGTGTGTGTGTGTGTGTGTGTGTGTTTATCTAAGTCCCTCTGCAGCTCAGTCCCTTTTAGTTAAGCCTAGTCACTCCCCCTCTTTCTCCCTCACTACCTTTGGTTTATACAGCTGCCTCAAAACCACTCTGTTTGCACACACACACTTTTATGTGTGTGAGAGTGTGAGAGAAAAGATTGAGATTGTGTGTGTGTGTGTGTGTGGCTGAGAGGTGTAGTTTCTGTGCTATGAATACATATGTGGTAGGGAAATCGGGGAGATCAGGGCAAAAGAATGCAGAGAGAGAGAGAAAGAGAGAAAGAAAGAGAGACGGAGGGAGAGAGAGAGAGAGAAAGAGAGACGGAGGGAGAGAGAGGGGGGTGCCTCCTCGGCTCTCCTTTCTCTCCACACATCTACACCTCCAGCCTCCTAATGCAGAAAGCAGGAATCCAGCCCCTCCCTCCCTCCAGCTCACTCTTTTCTGTGTGTGTGTGTGTGTGTGTGTGTGTGTCAGCCAATCCTGTTCTCCAATTGGCTCCCTCTATCCACATAGCTCCGCCTCCCTCCCGCTCCACCACAGAGAGAGCTTTAAACTACAGGCACATAATGAGAGAGAGAGAGAGAGGGAGAGAGAGAGAGATAGAGAGTGGCTCTCACACAGCAGAGGAGAGGAGACTGCCCTCTCACACACACACACACACACATGCGCGCTGAAACACTGAAGGCATCGTGAGCCAGAGAAAGAGAAGGACTTGCAGAAGAGGAGGAATAAAGGAAGACAATTCTGCATTCTGTTTAACAGACAGAGAAAATCCAAAAAATCAGGGCAAAAGAGGACAAAGAAAAAGGAGTGAGCAGTGTTTCTCTCCATCCTCCCTCACTCTGTTAACAGAGGCAGCACGGGAACAAGAAGTGAGGGAAAAGACTGAAGCGGTCCCGCTGACACACACACACACACACACACACACACACACACACAGACGCAGCTCAGAAAACACAGTGCTTTTTTTACATAGAAGAAGAGAAAGAAAAAAAAGCAAGGGAGGACAGAGACGGAGGTGTATTGTTCTTTTTTCCTCTCCTGGTAGCAGGGCGACCTGCCTGAAAAGGATCCTATGTGTTTTTTGGGGGCTTTAACCCTTTAAGCCGGGGCGAAACTGGAGTACTCACACAGACAAGGTAGAGACGGCTGAATATTTTTTTCCTCTTCTACCCTTCTCCCTTAATTCAAGCAACAGGGTTGTGTGCGCGCTGTGTGTGTGTGTGTGTGTGTGTGTGTGTGTGTGTGTGTGTGTGACTGCATGCTTTGGGAAATTGCTCGGTCTCTGGTCAATTGCCTCTCATTGTGTCAATTCACTGACTGAATGTAAACCCATTGACAAAAACAACACAGTCTGTGTGTGTTCGCGTGCGTGTGTTCGTGTGTTCGTGAGTGTGTGTGTGTGTGTGTGTGTTAAAACAGTTCCAGACTGGGGCCTCACTCATAGCTATGTGCTTTGGTGAGAAAGTGGCAGGACGAGGGAGGGAGAGAGAAACCATTTTTTATTTTATTTAATTTTTTTGCGTCTTGAGCCAACCACTGTTTATTTTAGCTTATTTTCTATCAATTTCCTCTCTTTCCTTTTCTCATTTTTGGCTCGTTCTGTTGTTCATTTATTTGTTCTCTTCATCCCCTGCTCTCTCTCTCTCTCTCTCTCTCTCTGCCTCTCTCTCTCTGGGGCCTTTCCTCCTCTCTTTCTTGGCCGTGGTCACACTTTCCGAGAGACTATACCAAGACTAAATCAAGTGGCAAGATAGTCACTGAGCCAACAATCAGTGAGTCACTCAAGCAGCCAGTCATTTCATTTTCTATTCCTTTTTTTTCTTTTTTCTCTCTCTCTCTCTCTCTCTCTCTTTTCTTTTCGCACACACTCACTCACTTTGTAGTCCACACACCAGCTCGGTATATTTCGGCTCCTATTCATCTCAATCACTGTGCGCTGCTCTGTCTCCTTCTTTAGTCAGTAGCTAATGCTGCCAATCAATGAGTGACTTCTGTCTTCAATCCGCCCGCTACATTCCTCTGACAGCACACACACACACACACACACACACACACACACACACACACACACACACACACACACACACACACACACACACAGTGACAAACACACACATGTGTAAATATTTGAGTGGTTAATCATAAAGTGATCATTAGCTTGAAGGTCTGGTTTTGATTTTGCAGCCATTGCATAGAGTCAGTGTTCAAAGGGAACAGAGAGGAGGAATATGATCTTAATGCGAGGGCCAATCAGTGTAGAGGCCAGACAGTGAAAACATCCAGGACTAACTGCTGTCACTCACAGTCTGCTGTTGGCAAAGTGACCAACGACATCTCAGCCCCTAGATGTCTCCTCGAAAACCTTATTTTTATTTTATATCCTCATCCAGGAGGTGTGTGTGTGTGTGTGTGTGTGTGTGTGTGTGTGTGTGTGTGTGTGTGTGTGTGTGTGTGTGTGTGTGTGTGTGTGTGTGTGTGTGTGTGTGTGTGTGTGATATGTGGTAAAGAAGCGTAAACGGCTCTCTCACAGCATTAGTTTGATACATATTTTTTTTTTACCAAAAAGTGAAATGTCAGGCACTTTTAAAGTTCTTAGTTGTCAATGAAATAATTTCTTCTCAGACTCACTCCAACAATACAACACATATACAGTGCTAGAAATAATAATTTCTAGCACTGTATATATATATATATATATATATATATATATATATATATATATATATATATATATATATATATATATATATATATATATATATATATATATATATATATATATATATATATATATATATATATATATATATACATATACACATATATATATATATATATATATATATATATATATATATATATATATATATATATATATATATTATTCTAATATTGTAAATACAGTATGCGTGTGTGTTTGTGTGTGTGTCTGTGTGTGTCTGTGTGTGTGTGTGTGTGTTTGTGTGTGCATGTGTGCGTGTGTGTTCCTTTATACAGCGGGGGAACAGTCCCCCTAATGTACTGTCTTCAGGTCAATGCGTTTCCCTTGACCTCTCTCTGTAGTCACACACACACACAGGTCCACTGCTGGATTAATGTGTCAACCTGCGACAGCGCCACAGTGGATTTTAACTGTATTCATAAGGAACACTAAGACGTCATTGCTTATCTTTTTTTTATTATTATTATTTTACTTTATAATGTAGAAATATGTTGCTTGATTGGGGATGTCCTTTTTCACAAACATGTAAATGAAAAAAATAGATTGGTATTAATATTGAATTTTAAAAAATTGAATAAGTTTATACATTGCTGTCAGTCACAAGTGGGTAAAACTGTATTCAACCCGGTGAAAGCATCTGTCCATCTGATCCCACAATTTAACGGTTCTTGCTTTTAGCATCGTATTTTGAAAGGCATTTTCTGTGTGCGCTCGTGTGTGTGTGTGTGTGTGTGTGTGTGTGTGTGTGTGTGTGTGTGTGTGTGACGGACACAGAAAGGGAAGACAGGCTTTAGCTTTTTTTTCTTAATGGCTTCCAGACACAGAGATTTGCATTCCATTGCTCTCAGTGTGTGTGTGTGTGTTTGCACGTCTCTCTTTTCTCCTTCTCCTCTTACCAGCCCCCCCTTCTCCCTTCAAGTACTGTTACAATTTCAATTAGAAACATTCTGAGAGTCCCCTTAAACACGCTGACATGAGTAGCCAAGCTAAAGGGTTAGGAGTAGGTGATGGATTAAAGAAAGGAAAGTGAAACGTGCTTTAGAAAGGCCGCTGGTCGGAGGGCACACACACTGGGAGAGAGAACTAGATTTAAAACTCAACTCTGTAAGGCTTCAGAGCTAGAATAAATGGGCTGTAAAAAGATCGTATTTTGAAATCTTTTATTTTTTTCAAAATGTATAATACTGGTTTGAATTCCACTGTCTGAGCATAGGTTTGCATTTGGAAGGTTTTTTCCCCGATGTGTTACAATCTGCACTGGTTGTTAATTTTTTTTTTGGCAGAAAGCAAAATGTCCGGGCAAATGTGTGAAGTAGAAGATGGAGAAAGGTATATATTATCATTTAAAGTGTCAACATTAAAACACAATGCTTTGTTTAGTATGAGGGAATCCTACAAAAGCTGATTCTTAATGGTCTATACATGGGTGGTTTACATTAGTCAAGTCAAGTCTAACTTTATTGTCAATTCTGAAACGAGCGAGACATACACAAGAATCGAAATGAGGTTTGTGCGGTGCAATACAAACAATAAAATAAAACAAAGTACAATAAGATAAAGATAAACAATATTTACGGTAAATACTTTCTTAACACTAAATAGTGCAAGGGTACAAAATTCAACGGTTATATATAATATAGAAAATAGAGTAAAAAGTAAATAAATGAAATTGAAACGTGCAATGTGATGAACAATATGTACAAAATATGCAGTCAACTGGATGTACATTTTGAATGTTTAGGATTAATAGTAAGAATCTGACGAAATCCCCCTTTTAATTGAGTTTTACGTGTGCATGCCACTAACTGTATTACATGTATATTACAGACACATTTGACATATTTACCATTGCTTTTGGTGCAAAGTGTTGGGGGCATTTTTTTTTTACTTCAGCTCCTCTGGAATGTTTTAGTGGATTAGTCGGCCCGGTGAGTTTATCGGACCAACCACTGAGAAGGACAATACAGTCAGTCACCCAGCATAGACAGCTGGACATTCCACCGCTGCTTACAAAGAATTTGAATTACAAAGAAATTAAATTATTTCTTTAAAATAAATTCATATGGTTCATGTAGTAGTCAAGTCAAGTACAGTCAATACATTCTACACACTAAATAGTGCAAGGGTACAAAATAAAACAGTATATATCAAATAGAGTTAGTAGATCAATTCTAAATGAAATGTGCAATGTGATGAACATATATAATATACAGCGTCAGTACACAAGGGGGTCTGGTTCTCACATTGTAGAATTACTAATTATGACATCTTAATGAAAAAGCTTATCAAAAGGGATATGGAATACTGTATTGTTGATGATTCTATTAGGAATATTGTTTTACTGTAAAACAAAGAGGCTTCATTTGAATGAATGTGGATTACACTGAGACAGTACTAATTATTAGGAGATGACTGCTTCAAAATGACATTATGTGATCAATTGGATGTATTAGTTTTTAGTTATCCTTGATGATTCACTAATGCATAAGACCCTAATGGGACACATTCATTTTAATGGCAAGTATTAGCAACTTATGAAAAGAATAAATCTAACATTCTGTGCATGTCCAAACATAGTTGATGCTGCTTGAAAGGGGAGCACATTTCTTCCATTTTCCATATTACAAAATGTGTTCTTAAGACAAGAGAGACTTGGCAAGGCAGTGATAGCACGTGTGTGTGTCTGTGAGTTAGCCACTAAAGACAGTATGGCTTGGCCACAGTCTTTTCAGATGGGGATTTTATTTGTTCTCTGCAGGTTTTATTAGAGATGTATTCCCAGATGATGTGTGACAGTCTGTGTGTGTGTGTGTGTGTGTGTGTGTGTGTGTGTGTGTGTGTGTGTGTGTGTGTGTGTGTGTGTGTGTGTGTGTGTGTGTGTGTGTGTGTGTGTGTGTGTGTGTGTGTGTGTGTGTGTGTGTGTGTGTGTGTGTGTGTGTGTGTGTGTGTTTGTGTGCGTGTGTGTGTGTGTGACAGTGCGTGTGACAGTGTCTCTGTGTGTGTGTTTGTGAAGCACTGGGGCAGACAATGTGACCAGCCAACCATTATATGACCTGCTGGATCCCACCACTGCTGCAATCAGAGGGACACACGCACACACACCCACACACACACACACACACACACACACACACACACACACACACACACACACACACACACACACACACACACACACACACACACACACACACACAGGAACGCACTAACACACACCACACACAAGATTTACGCGTTCATGTTGCTGCACAGCTATGCACACATTTAGATGAGCGACCATGCATGGGCTGTAGTAACACTCACATTGTTCTAGCCAGTGCTGTGTTTGTGCCCCCAGGTTTGAGAAAAATGCTGCTAATTGTATTATAGTCTCTCTCTCTCTCTCTCTCTCTCTCTCTCTCTCTCTCTCTCTCTCTCTCTCTCTCTCTCTCTCTCGTGTGTGTGTGTGTGTGTGTGTGTGTGTGTGTGTGTGTGCGCGTGCGTGCGCGTGCGTGCGTGCGTGCGTGCTTGCCTTCGTGAGAGAGAGAGAGGTAGAAAAATTTCTTAAGAGATTGATCCCGTTTTAAATTGAAAGTTGACTGTCCTACACTATATCTCCTGAATTTCTCATTCCTGCATTTTTCTTTTGTTTAATTCTATCAGTTATAGTATGTCATATATATATATACAGTATATATATATATATATATATATATATATATATATATATATATATATATATATATATATATATATATATATATATATATATATAAATATATATATATATATATATATATATATATATATATATATATATATATATATATATATATATATATATATATATATATATATATATATATATATATATATATATATATATATATATATATATATACTGTATATGTCTCTGTCGTTCTCGCTCCACAAATAGAGCACTATCTCCTAGCAACAAGGCCTTTGAGAGTGATGTGTGAAAAAGATTGGGTGTCTGCGATATAGGCGTTTGTGTGTGTGTGTGTGTGTGTGTAATAGAGAGAGAGTCTATTTATGTTTCAAAGCCAGAAAGATGATGAAAGTCATCATAGGAAGGACATCAGTTTGGAACCGGAGTTAAGGAATGAATGGGAGTATAGTTTTGTGTGTATAATATGTGTGTGTGTGTGTGCGTGTGTGTGTGTGCGTGCGCTTGTGTGTATGTGCGTGTGTCTGTAATAATTTCCCTGATGGACTGCATTACTCTGGATGGGGCTTTAACTTAAAAAAACTAAGTTTTAGTTATTCCTAAACTAACGTGGACCATTACACACACATACACATCGGACACACACACACACACACACACACACACACACACACACACAAACGCACACACACACACACATGGAATACTGTATTATTACATTAATCGTTAGCTAAGCATACTTGAACAGACATGTAGATTTACAATAGCTGGGTTTTCACATGTAGAGGATCATTTCGGTCTTGTTTATGTATATTATGTTGCCAATATTTCCTGTTTTAGCATGTCTCATAGTTCATTGGCCGTTAGCATGTTGCTAAATTGTGGGATGTAAGTGTGGGTAGGTGCTGTGTGTGTGACTGAGTGTGTGTTAGTGTGAACCTATCTTGTGCCGTACCTCATATATACTATCTATGGCCGTACCTCATACATCAATGAAAGACTTCTTAGCATATTGTATGTTGCGTCTCTTTGCAGACAGCTCCCCGTGAGAGAGCGTGGCACTATCCCTCCTTATCACTAATTCAAAAGGACAAGTTGGAATACAATAATATTCTCCTTTTTATTTCAATAGTGAAGACATCCCCATTGTTCACAAGCATAGTGTGTAAGGTGGTGTCTGTCAGGAACATGACAAGGTTTGTCGTGTTTATATTTTATTTATTTTATTTTCTAACCTTTATTTATTCAGGTAAATCCCATTAAGACCGGAAACTCTTTTTCAAGGGAAACCTGATAGATTTAATAGATTTGCTGCTATACTAGTAGCATGCATTTACTGCATTTATTAAGCTGCTGAACATAGACTATACTCATGTCAAATGACTGTCACTTATTTATTCTTATTATCTGGTTTATATGTATACTGTATATACTATCGGCTTATCAAAATAAATAGCTAATCCAATGTAATATATGTATAAGAGAAAACACTAGTTTGTAACTAAGTCTGCACATGTCTTGTTTGTAATTGATCAATATTTAGATTTGTATCTGATATATTTGATATTAATCTAATAGTTTAGTGTATGTTAAACCTCAGAAACCTCATGAATATTGCCAACATTCAATTGAATGGTTAATGTATGAATCATGATTACTTTTCTGTCAGTTGACTCATCGATTTATGGCTTTACCTTTCCATACCTGTATCCATGATTTCAACATGTTTCTGTTGTTATTTGTGTTGCAATGCATGTCTATATTCAAATCAAAAAAGCAAGTCCTTGTATTCATTTAAATAATAATCAATTATACAATGATGATGCTTAAACTAAGATGAAATGGAATATTTTTCCCAATGGCAATGTGGATTGAGGAGTTGTCGAGCTGTATCGGACTGGAAAGACTGACGTATGTTTTAAATATCATGGGAGACGGGAACATGGGATAGGTTTGCCTTTTTATTTTTATTTTTTGAACTTGTGTTTGCATCTCTGTGTCCACTATCTCTGTGTGAACCACACACGTTTCCTCCACTTCTCCCACTATAACTCTTCTCATTACTTCACTCATGTCCACTTCATCACTTCCTGTAGAACATCAAGGAGAAGAAAAAAAAATACTTAAGCAGACAGACAGGCAGACAGGCAGAAGATTCAGACGGTTTACACAAGAAAAGAGAGACAGAGAGAGAGAGAGAGAGAGAGAGAGAGAGAGAGATAGAGAGAGGGAGTGGGCTGAGTGATGAGGTGCATGCTGACTAAGTGCTTCTTATCACAGACTGAATCCAGATGCTTTTCAAACACCTCCCATTCATCCTCTCCTCCTATCCGTCTCACTCACTCTCCTCTCATCCTCCCATCCCTCCTCTTCTCTTTCATTTCTTTTCCCCAGTAATCAGGTGTTTTTTCCCTTGAATATTACCCAGGATTCATGTTGGTTGAAGGATTCCAAGTGTGTGACCTGCACATTCTAAATCCTGAAGTACCTCACATATAAACTGAGTGTGTGTGTGTGTGTGTGTGTGTGTGTGTGTGTGTGTGTGTGTGTGTGTGTGTGTGTGTGTGTGTGTGTGTGTGTATACAACAGAGTAGATGAGTGTCAGCGTCATGTGTGTGTGTTCTGCGTGACGTCATGACAGCATCACTGTGGGAGCCGTCAGAAGGTACGGCAGGAGAACATGCTGCTTAAGAACTCATTTCAGAAAGCAGCTAGCTTCTTGTCTTCTTAAAAATGATGGGAGGGAATCTCTGGGCAATATCAGACTATATGTTCCTTAAAGGGGTAGTTCAGTGTTTTTGAAGTGTGGTTGTATAGGGTACTTAGGCATAGTAAGTGTGTTACCTTATGGAGATGGAGATCAGTGCAGTCACTGTAAGGAGTTTGGGGGAGATGTTGCAGAAGTCAGCCCTGTAGTGTTGCAGACAGGGCCAGAAGAAAAAAAAATTCTCCACATATATAAATGCTAACCTAAATATACCTTTAACTGTACACTTAACTGAGATAGTTTCCACAGTTTGCCATCAGACAGACATATATTTTTATATCACTCCTCCAATCAGCTGCTGGACTCAGAGCTACTGCAGATGATTCAAGAGACACATGAAAACTAGGGGGAAAAATCTCAGTTGAGTGTACAATTGAAGGGATATTTAGGTTTTAGGTTAGCATTCATACTGTATATGTGGAGTTTTTCTTCTGGCCCCCTCTGCAACAGTACAGGGCTGACTTCTGCTACAGCCACGTCTCACCTAAACTGCCTATAGTGAGCGAGCTGATAAGGTAACAGACTAGTACATGGTATGACTCCCAACATCAAGCAGGCCCTAACCCACAACAGAACATTTGGAGCGTCATACACTTCATCTCCTGCATTTTGGTGAAGTTCTATATGCACCAATGTGTGCCGTTTCAGTTTTGATCTGTGGTGGAAATATCTTTATGTCTGTAAAGGAGAAGACAACAGTCAGGGTTTAGCGGTTACACAAGGGATTTAATGGATTATTAAGCAGTAAGGCTCACAGACGTTCATCTATATCACTTTAAAAATATCTATTATCCTGGATTGTCCAGGACTTTCCTCACAGTCAAAACGTCTGACGCCTGTTGTGGGGTGGTGTATTAATGAATTGTGTACATCTCAACAACACATCTATTAGAGAATGAGACCTTGTTAAAACCTTAGGCTACACAGTTTAAATCAACATAAACACTGTTCTGCAAGGTTAAGATGGTACAGTCCACTTTAGAGATGGAATAATTCAGAAAGATAAACTGTATATATATACATGCATATATATATATATACACACAGTATATATGTGTGTGTGTGTGTGTGTGTGTGTGTGTGTGTGTTGTCCCCCTAAACTGTTATTTTGATCTCATTTGGGGAGAAGGGGTTCTTTTTCATATTTTTGTTGAGGGGGACAAATGTAACGTCTTCTTAATATTGAGGGGAAGATACAGTATATCGTTACCAGTTAATATGCCCCTATGATATTACTAGTAGTATTACAGGTATCGGTTTGGGCTGTGGACACACATTTAGTTGACTACAAATAATAATAACATCATTATCATCATCATCATCATCTTCAACCGCTTATCCGAAATCGGGTCGCGGGGGCAGCAGCTTGAGCAGGGAACCCCAAACTTCTCTTTCCCGGGCCACCTCAACCAGCTCTGACTGGGGATCCCGAGGCGTTCCCAGGCCAGCGTGGAAATATAATCTCTCCACCTAGTCCTGGGTCTTCCCCGAGGCCTCCTCCCAGCTGGACGCTCCTGGAACACCTCCCTAGGAAGGCGCCCTGGGGGCATCCTTACCAGATGCCCGAACCACCTCAACTGGCTCCTTTCAACGCAAAGGAGTAGCGGCTCTGCCCCGAGTTCCTCACGAATGACTGAGCTTCTCACCCTATCTCTAAGGGAGACGCCAGCCACCCTCCTGAGAAAGCCCATTTCGGCCGCTTGTACCCGCGATCTCATTCTTTCGGTGATTACCCAGCCTTCATGACCATAGGTGAGGGTAGGAACAAAGATCGCCCGGTAGATCGAAAGCTTTGCCTCACGACTCAGCTCTCTTTTCGTCACAACAGTGCGGTAAAGCGAGTGCAAAACCGCCCCTGCTGCTCCGATTCTACGGCCAATCTCACGCTCCATTGTTCCCTCACTCGCAAACAAGACCCCAAGGTACTTAAACTCCTTCACTTGGGGTAAGGACTCATTCCCTACCTGTAGTAGACAATCCATCGGTTTCCTGCTGAGCACCATGGCCTCAGATTTAGAGGTGCTGATCCTCATCCCAACCGCTTCACACTCGGCTGCAAACCGATCCAATGAGAGCTGAAGGTCACAGGCCGATGATGCCATCAGAACCACATCATCCGCAAACAGCAGAGATGAGATCTTCAGACCACCAAACTGCAACCCCTCCCCACCACGACTACGCCTTGATATCCTGTCCATGAATATCACAAACAGGATTGGTGATAAAGCGCAGCCCTGGCGGAGGCCAACCCCCACCGGAAACAGGTCTGACTTACTACCGAGAACCCGTACACAGCTCTCGCTTTGAGCGTACAGAGATTGGATGGCCCTGAGAAGAGACACCTTCACCCCATACACCCGCAGCACCCCCCACAGTATCTCCCGGGGAACCCGGTCATAAGCCTTCTCCAGATCTACAAAACACATGTAGACTGGATGAGCAAACTCCCAAGCTCCCTCTAGGATCCTTGCGAGAGTGAAGAGCTGGTCCGTTGTTCCACGGCCAGGACGGAATCCGCATTGTTCCTCTTCAATCTGAGGTTCGACTATCGGCCGAACCCTCCTTTCCATAACAATCGGAGCAAAAACATTAGGGTTCCCTGCCCAGCAGGGCTTGGGAACCGCGTTGCTCTGCAAAACGCGGTCCCAGCTCCTGCTCGGGCTTGGCCCCCTAATAAGATAATACTAGGAGCACAGGGCTGGGACATTGTGAGTAAGTTCCAGAGTACACACAGAGCCCTTGTCTCACTAGCAGGGCTCCTTCAGCTCTTATCTGCTGCTAGGGGGAAATGAAGACAAACGATGTGACGGCAACATGAACCATGAGCACCTTAAGGGGTGCGCTGTGTGTGTCTGTGTGTGTGTGTGTGTGTGTGTGTGTGTGTGTGTGATTAGAGAGAGGGTGTGTGTGTGTGTGTAAACCTGCTCCTAGCATGCGTGTCTCTATTTTTCTATAATTAATGTGATATTCTCTACTGTTAAGCATCCTGTACAATCACAGCTTTAGCTATATTTAGTCTACCATTGGTTTCACTAGTATTATATTCATAGATGTATTCATAAGCGGTGCCTGTATTGAATTGGTAACAGGGTAGCACTCATGTAGGAGGTTGTCTTTTAAGGGCCAGGGTTAGAGATGGAGCGACAGTTGTTTGTTCTGACGGGTGGGCATATAACTGGCTAATTACAGACTTAAATCGCTGGGTGTGTGTGTGTCCTGAGGCTTTTGCAGCTGACTGACAACCACACACAGACACACATGTGCGCACACACAGATGCACACACGCATGCATGCACGCACGCACACACACACACACACACACACACACACACACACACACACACACACACACACACACACACACACACACACACACACACACACACACACACACACACACTACAACTTTACAATACATTTTTGCTGTATGGTTTATACTATCAACCAGCCACATTTTGCTCTATAGCGTATCTTTTTTAGGTAAATAACTTGCTTTTATTCCACACACACACACACACACACACACACACACACACACACACACACACACACACACACACACACACACACACACACACACACACATACACACATTTGTGGGAATAAAGGACAGAGTGAGGACAAATGAAAATAGGAAATGGTGACTGAGAGGTGAGAGAGATCATATTCCAACAAAGCACACACATATACCTTACAGATAGTTGGGTCATCCTCACACAGACAGACAGGTGGAGAGGTGGAGGGATGGGGGGAGGAAGAGGGCAGGGAAGGGAAGGATTGAGAAACAGGACAGAGAAGGGGATAGAATGGAACAAAATACACATGTTTGAAGACTGTTATGTTCATTTGATGAAGGTAGAAAATGTCGGTGTCGTATGTCGGACTAACCTCAGTTTGAGTGTGTTAAGAAATAGATTAATCAATTAGTAAACAAGAAGAAAAATCTTTTTCGGAAGTGACTCCGCACAAAGAGCTAGAACAGCCCCAGACGCACACACACACACACACACACACACACACACACACCCCCAGACCCCCCCCCAGACACACACACACACACACACACACACACACACACACACACACATCCCCCCAGACACACACACACACACACACACACACACACACACACACACACACACACACACACACACACACACACACTTAACCCTGTGTCCTCCATGGTGACCTGCTTCTCCTCTACCCCTCCTCCTTCCTCTCTCCATCTCCTTTGTTTGGTCGTGTCTGGGGCAAGGCTGTGGAATCAACTTACAGGAAGTGTGCATGTGTTTGTGTGTGTGTGTGTGTGTGTGTGTGTGTGTGTGTGTGTGTGTGTGTGTGTGAGAGAGAGAGAGACCCTTGCTGACATATGTGGTTTTGTTAATGTGGTGTTGTGGTTCTTTCACCTTAAAACAGATTGTCATGGTGATAGCTGATCACACAGTCACACATGACTGCACATTTCACCCCCACACACACCCACGATCCCTGCCCAGTGGATTGAGTGAGAAATAGCGCGATGAGAGATTCTTATCAACAATCTACTCTGTCAGTGTGTGTGTGTGTGTGTGTGTGTGTGTGTTGCGTGCAACAATACTCTTCCCTTCCCTCTCCAACCTCTGTTCTTCCTCTCTTTCATTCATCTCTCTGTCCAGATCTCTCCGTCTCACTGATTGTCTTTCTTGTCGGATCAGGAACTATAATGTCAGACAAGCTGGAGAAATGTCAGGACCAGACACACGCACACACATAAGCACACATAAGCACGCACACACACACACACACACACACACACACACACACACACACACACACACACACACACACACACACACACACACACACACACACACACACACACACACAGGGACAGGGGAGGGAGGGAGAGAGAGAGAGAGAGATAGAGATTATTTAGAGTTTATTTCATGCCGCATAGTGTGGCTGGATAAAGCTTCACTGCCACAGCTATTCTATCGTCAAACACATTCCATTGTTGTTAGATCCAGTCACTGGAGTGTTCTGAATTCTAGGAGCCATGTTGTCTAGTTGAACTACATTGTTGAATGCAAGTAACATTTTACAATACGGGTATTGACTTAGTTCATAGTTAATGCTTAATATGCATTAGGAAGCATTGACTAACCATTATTAACGTCTTAGTTCAAGCTTAATAAGCATTAACCGAGCACTTATAACTAAGAATAGTTCATGCTAAATTAAGCATTAATTAACCGTTAATAGCCTTTACTCAGCATGGATTAGCAGAGAATCAAATGTACCTTAATGGTAAAGTGTCAGCATAATGCCTTTTGACAGCCCTTACAGCAGGAGCGAGCAGGTGTTAGAAGTGTGAATGCAATGTGTCCACACACATACCCACAACCTGGTGGTAAAGTGCTGCAGAGTATACCAGTATACAGTTGTCCTTAGCAGTTGAGCTGCCATACTATTGTGGTATTAGCTGTATTCACTCATTACCACTCACCTGAACAATTGAAGAGTATAATGGTGTAGTGACTTGGGTTTCTCTTGAAATTCAAATGAGTTTATATCAAAACAGTTTGCACACAATTCACAGGAACATAGAAGGTCTTGACTTGAAATGGAAGGTGTTCCTATAGGACTCTTATCACAGCAGAGGCACTGGGCTGGCGGTCAAAACTACATCTTCAGACACATTATGTTGAGAGATTAGTTGTGTGGCCGCAATGGAAAAAGTCCCAAAACTGAGTCATGTTTATTGTCAGTAAATGAATGGTGTGAATCATTTGTAACAGTAGCAACATGTTTGATTGTTCTTTAGTTCCAGGCAAAATTGGCTCATTAGTCTTTCAGTCTTTCAGTCCTCATTGCAAGTAGCTGTGGGCTAGTGTAAGCAGCTAGGCCCATAGCTAGCCAACACTCAGCATGACTTTGTATAGTTATTCCAGGACCTAGCCCTGGGCTATACTTTGCTAAATAAATCCTGCTCTGCCCTTTCAGCCACACATTAACTGGAGCTCATTGCCCTCACAGTGTTGGTGTCTAGGCGCTAACTAGTGGTTCTTTGACCGTTTTGGACAGGGCCATCCCATGTTGCATGACAGCACAACCAGAAAGCCGCTCACAAACACATACTCATACAAGCTCACATTCATGATCAGAGCTAAAATATTTTTTTTTATCTCACATGAACAAGCATACACACACACACACACACACACACACACACACACACACACACACACACACACACACACACACACACACACACACACACACACACACACACACACACACACACAGTAGTTGGTTTTGAGTCTTTATAAAAGTGTTCATCTTGCCAACATATGGTAACACTCCTTCTACCCTGTCAATGTTTTAGAAGAAATATGGAGAGACATGCTTGAGGAATATTCCAATGCTGACATCAGCGTTACATATTATGTAATGCTCTACAGAGCTTTGGTCTGGGTTCACTGTTATAGGACTGTGGGATTTGTAGAATTTTAATTTTGAGCTTGGCTTCCAACAATTAATAACATAATTAAGCTAAAACATTTGTTTTGCTAAGCCCAAACCTACTCTGACATTTCAGAGCTCCTTTAAGACATAAGGTGCGGTGTAAGATGATGTAAGCAGTGTGGGGGAACAAGTGGCAGAGGGGAAAGGTTGTCTGGCAGTGAGTGTACAGTCCAGGCTACATAGTGTCTGTTAAGGTAGCGTTAAGTATAGTCATACCATAATAATCCCTCTTAACGATCACTTCTGCCCCACTAGACTGTCACAAAGACTGGTGTGTTTATCTGCACATCCCCCCTCCCTCTGGTTGTATTTCGCATGTGCTTTGGTTTCGGCCAAGTCTCAATCTTGCGTTTACACGAATGCTACCTTGGATACCTCTGCAAACGTGTCTCCTCTATTGTATTAACAGCTTTTCCTGCATTGGTTTTATTTGGCTAAGCACGGTCAACAATGTGTCAACAAGAGCCTTTTACAGCTTCCTATTCAATTTGAAAGAGATGTTATATATACTCCAGGTGAGTGTCAATTTACCAGCATACCGCAACATCAAAAAGATTTGTCAAGACTTTGGCTGCTTTAAAAAGTGATTCATCCATCCGTGAGTGTTTGTTCACGCTTGTGAAGACTCCTCTCATCTCCACTCACACTACAGTGCTGAAGAGAGGGTTGGAGCTATTGCCCTTCAGAGCCAAGCTAACACAACAGTAGTGAAATCATAGTTCCTGTCTTAAAACAATTCATTTTCTCTGACAGCAAGTCAAGCAAGGGTTATGAATCCAACAGCTTCATTCAACTATAGTGCTAGCTTCTTTAATAGTGCAGATTTAACTTGGTGCGAATCAGTTTTACTTCATTTGATGGGTCTACCAAAATGTGTGCGAGAAAAATGAATGTTTGTGTTGTCTGATGCAGTTAGCATACAGGTTGTATCAAAGTGTAGCTCAGGAGTTTGGTATGTGTTGAAAACATTTGTGTCGTTTCATTTGGTTGAACATAAGGGTTTTTCATTTGTTCAACATTGCATTTTGGCATTCACATGCTGGACCTATAGTGTGTGCTCTTCGTTCTTTTTTAGCAACACAAATAACACTTAGTCACGTGACGTGACATTCCAATTCATATTTGACATTAACAATGTGTTGACTACAATTAGCAACATCAGTCTTCTCCCCTAGTTGCAGAAAAACAAATAATAGAAGTGTTTTTCTGGTTTGATTTTTCAGGGGATGTTCATATAATCTCTCAGCTTTCTTCACCTGTGTAACATTAATTGCTGGCCACACACAAAAGCAGTATTGTTTTATTTTTCAATCTGCATGCATGGATTATAACTGCAGGGCAAATAGCCCACATGCACGCACCCGCACACACCCGCACACACACACACACACACACACACACACACACACACACACACACACACACACACACACACACTGGAATTGGAATTGTCGCAACCTTTTGTACCTGTAGTCTAGGCTGCCATGAGCTTACACAATATGTGGAAAAGTTATATTTAAAGCAATTCACACCACCAGTAAATGTAATACATGTGTATTCATGCTCATAAATCAGTATTAATCAGAAGTCTTGTACATCGCAACGCCTCTATGAGATCACTATCTAGCTGATGACAGCAATGATCTGATGACAGCAACATTGAATACATAATAATGGACGGACGTATCCAAGATGCCTTTAACTTCATGTTTAAATTGTGTGTGTGTGTGTGTGTGTGTGTGTGTGTGTGTGTGTGTGTGTGTGTGTGCTTGTTTGCGCCCACTCAGTGAGGTTAATGGCAGTGGTAAGGCTAGCTCAAGTCAACCAATTAGGCTGACTTCCATATATATATATATATATATACATGTATGTGGCATAACACTCCCTTCCTATTCACAGTTTCAAGAGAAGAGCAAGCACACACACACACACACACACACACACACACACACACACACACACACACACACACACACACACACACACACACACACACACACACACACACACACACACACACACACACACACACACAACACACACACACACACACACACACACACACACACACACACACACACAACCAACACACACACACACACACACACACACACACACACACACGCACACACAGGGACAGCCATTCTTCTTAGCCTCCCCCTTTTTTAATTACACTCTAGACAGGTTTATTTAATTTTTTAATTTCAGTTAAATATGTAGTGCAGAACCGTGGATATGGCTTAACTGGAGTCTCAGGATATAATTACATTTTATCTTGTGGATAGAGACAGAGGGGAGCTAACTAACAGGCACTGGGCTAATAGCACTGTATGACTTCATGATCGCTTTCTCCTTCTCTTCATACTGCCCTCCACACACACACACACACACACACACACACACACACACACACACACACACACACACAAACACACACACACACACACACACACACACACACACACACACACACACAATACAGTATGTATACAGTATACACATGTTGACCTGTCATCAATGACATGCTGGTTGTGGCCTGAGTCATAACACTGAAGTCCCAGCAGCCTCTGTCTCGTGTGTGAATGCATTTCTTTGACATAACCTGGTCAAATCAATGAACTATACAGGGAGAAACACCCTCTCACAGTTTTGTGCTCATGCCTCCATTGTATTTATTTTTTTAAAAGCTCCATGTGTTATTACTGTAACTGTGAGATGGGTAATCATAGTGACTTGGTTCCTTGACCTTTAACATTAGATAATGTCTTGTATTCTCACTAGAGGTGGCTGGCTCTATGTTTGAAGGAAACGCAAACATTGTGAGTCACACTGTCTTAGTTTATCTTGCACTGGGTGTCCAGAATGGCTGCAGCTGCTGTAGGTGTACTCTTACATCTTAGTATGTCTGCACTCACAGTCATCAATCCCCCATTTCTCACCCACAACCTTACTCACTGCTTTAAGGCTAATTGCCCCTGAGAGTTACAACTCGCTGTAAAACAACTTGGCATTCATGAGGACTGAATCCAGGCTGTGCATTTCATTTTGTCTGGTTGTCTGGCACAAAGGTGCCCACTAGACTTAGCTTGTGTTCCAGAAAAAAAAACAATTCAAAAGGACCCCTTTAGTTATAGATACTGAATTTGATCCGCCATCATTAAACGCGTGTGTGTGTGTGTGTGTGTGTGTGTGTGTGTGTGTGTGTGTGTGTGTGTGTGTGTGTGTGTGTGTGTGTGTGTGTGTGTGTGTGTGTGTGTGTTTGTGTGTGTGTGTGTGTGTGTGTGTGTGTGCGCGCACGTGTGTGTGCGTGCGTTAGTGTGTGTGTGTTTGTTTTTGTGACAAAGTGCATACAAAATAGTTTCATATATTTGTTACCTCTTATCATATGTACATGCACACTCTGCGCCTGTTTTGACTAATTTCTTGATGCTACAATAATAACTCAAGCCCTGCTCACACACACTCTTATACACACAGTGGGGGGATATACATACCATGACATGTATAACTAATGCAATCTCCTGCATTATCTCTGCAATGAATTCAACCTGATATTGTAAGGTTTTGGTTGAGACTGGCTGTGTTTGGAGCCTGCTCCTGTTATTGTGTCCGCCACTTTTTGTTTGCCACTTGTGATGAGTTTTGTGACAGAAGACTCAAATGGATTTAATTGGGACGATTGCCCGTGCCAACCAGCTCCCATATGTGTGTTCACTGTGTATTTGATGGTCCACTGTTTACTGGCTCATACTGTCTAAATAAGTATAATTGAGTGTCAACAAGGCTTTTGAAAAACATCAGATGGGTGTTTGTGTATCTTTGTGCGTGTGTGTGTGTGTGTGTGTGTGTGCTTGTGAGCTATCTTGTATTTATCTCTTTCTTTGCATATGTATGCATCCATTGTGAAGTATTTACATGTCTGTGCATGAATTGATTCATGTGCTTCAATACCCATCCTTTCTTAAGGCATTAGACACTCAAATTGTGCTACAAATCCCTTACAAAATACAGAGAGAAATACTAAGTGGAGGGGCAGGTCAAGAACTCCCCTTAAAAGGGTTTATAATACATTTGAAACTATATATACTAAGAAAGTATGTAGGCTATCTGACATTGTGAACATCAGAGAGCATGGAAGGTGTATTTGTTAGGCTTTACACCAGTAACACTTACACATTTAGACATTTTATTTTATTCAAATTCAAAATGACTGGAGCGTGTACAGTATAGGCCGAGCATTTTTAACCGTCTCCATTGCTACATTATGAGACTATCCACATGACCATTATCTAAACACAAGTATTAACCAATAATTCAACATTAAAGAGGACCTATTATACTACTTTTCTGGTCTTAATTTCTTGTTTTACACTGCTATAGAGCAACCTGACACGAATCACATCACAAAAAACTATGTAGATTTTGGGGAAGCTCTTTCTCTTATTTTGGCGATCCAGCACGTCCTGTCAACACTTGAGTGTGTGTGCTTCGGGCATCTCCGCTCACTCCGCCTGTGCTTCGGCAATCTCCGCTCGCCTCCCCCCCCCTCCTGCAAACCCCACTCCGTTGTGATTGGTTACCTTCCTTCCGGAACACTTTCAGTGGCGGGAAGCGCGAGCATGGACCTATAAGGGCGCGAGGCAGACGTGAACTGGGAAGTGACAGCATTACCATACATGGAAACATCCGCGTGGTGACTTCACGAAGTTACATGCGACGTCACGAAGTTACAAAGCGTCAAGCCGCTTTGAACACGTGACTTCTCGACTGGCTAGAATAGTGTCTAGTGCTCTGCACAGACACCCCAGACGGTCAGCAGGGAATACGTCGAAATGCATGTAAGTCATTATTTGATAATTTAGTATGGTTAAGCATGACTATAAATCATCATAACAACGTTTATAGGTCATAAAAGTCAAAAAGCATCATAGGTCCGCTTTAAGTAACATTTAACCAAATTATCAAAGCTAAAAAGAAGATAAAAAGGATAGCTCCGTGCCTTGTGTCTGCTCCAAGGCTCCCCCAGCTTCCCAGTACACACTACAATATTCCAAGCAGAACTGGAATGTGCATAACGGACTGCTCGTAACTTTATACTAGATGTTCCTGGCTTGAAAGGAATGTATTGGCTGAAAGGATAGAGACCTGCAAAAACACAAAGAGGGGAATGAAATCATTGTAAAATCACAGGATGTAAAATCCATGTCAATAGATATGAACAGCTTCAATGTACATGTGTAGCACCTCTACAAACGAATGGCAGTTAGTGTGTTTCTCTGCGGTCAGAAAAGAAAAATGGGTCGAACTTGACCTGTACAGAATGTAATAGCTTTTAATGAGCCAGGGAACAATAGTAAGGCTATGCATTATGCATTTGTGTAATGGCCTTAGGAAATAAGAATAGAGTTAGCAGTGATTAACACTTCAAGGTCCGAAGTAGTAAGCCACTTGATTGGTTGTGAATGTTCTCGTTACTCCTTAAGAATAGGCCAAACTTCACACAAGTGGTCTGATGCAGAAACAGTTATAGAAGTCAAAACTCCAATACCCATGCACACACTCTCATTTAATGGCAATGCAGAGGATTTCAATTTGAAGCTAGACCTGCATGGGCAAGAGTAACTCTCCTAGTTTATAAAGTATAGGTGTAGTAGACAACTGGAGTGTCTGTGATTTTTGTGCGTGCCATGCTTACTCATTATTCCACATCTTTCTAGTTACTCGTCTTCTTTTTCTCTTGAATTCCTCACACACACACACACACACACACACACACACACACACACACACAAACAAACACAATGGAATACAATTATATCAGATAAGCATAGAGGCACGACAGTGTACTGTGGAATGGAGTGACTGGAGAGAGAAAGAGAGATGGAGAGAGAGAGAGAAGACTAAATCCAGTCCCACCCAGAGATGCAGAGATGTGCTTGTGGATTTTCCGGTGAATGGACAACAAAGCCCGGTCCTCTAATGTGAAGGCAGGCCATCGCTGTGGAAACGGATTAGTGACCTAAATCACAGCCCACGGTCCCACTCAGGTGCATTGTGTGGTTGTGTGTGTGTGTGTGTGTGTGTGTGTGAGTGCGTGCGTGCGTCTGTCCATCTGTGTGCGTGCATAATAGGGTTGTGTTTTTAGTTTGAGTGTGTATTGTGGTCAGCATATTATTGCACAAACAAATGCTGTGTGGTGGTAACTACATTCTGCATAGCAAACACATAAAGGACATGTGTGTGTGTGTGTGTGTGTGTGTGTGTGTGTGTGTGTGTGTGTGTGTGTGTGTGTGTGTGTGTGTGTGTGTGTGTGTGTGTGTGTGTGTGTGTGTGTGTGTGTGTGTGTGTGTGTGTTAATATGTACTGGCATAGTTGCTGATCCATGTGTGTGTGTGAACATTTCTGACATTAACACTTCATGTTATTTTGAAGTATTCTCCATAAATGCCTGCTCGTCCTGATCGTTCTCAAATAACGTCTGCCTTTTCCATGCAGTGTTCACTCTCCCGAGGTTTAACCAAATCATTACCAGAAAATAAATACCAGGGTATATGGATTGGAACCGTGTTTGCCTATACATAAAATTACAAGATGATGTATTATACAGCCATTGTGCAATAGCATTCATACTAATAATGTTGACACAGTGTCCTCCTAATGTGACCAGTATATGGATCTAATATATTTCCGTCACAGGAGAAGGAAAACTAATAAGAATCAAAAAGAAAGAAGAGTGAAAGAGAGCGAGCATCTAGGTCTGAACATACCCAGCCCGTCTGATATCATGTCAGAAATGTTTCGTCTCCCTCCCTCATACACAAAGCTCATTTTATCTGCTCCCTCGATACTGCCAACACAGGAAGTCGACTTTCTACCACCTCTATATTTGTTGGTGTGTTAGCTTGTGTGTGTGTGTGTGTGTGTGTGTGTGTGTATTTAAGGAACAATCACAAGTTTGTGCTTGTGTGCTTCCAAGTTTGAAGTTGTCAATGTGTCTAGGCCTGGTTCTGTGTGTGCGTGTGTCTGTGCGTGTGTGTGTGCGTGCGTATGTTTGCAGTGTATGTGTGCGTGTCAGCAAGACTCGTGTGATATATTTTTTTGAAGAAAGAGGAGAATATTAGGAGAAAAAACGGGATAAAAATAGAGACAGCTTATTGAAAATAAAATGGAAGTGACGAACAGAGAGAAGGGGAAAGAGCAAGAATTGGAGGGATGAGTTTTCGGTTAAACTTGTTGTGCTGCTGACACTTTAAAGGCACAGTATGCAACATTGTTAATGAAAATAATCCCTCTCAATGCCCCACTTTAATACGTGCTGGTGTGTTTATCTGCACAGTCCTCCTCTCTCTGGCTGTATTTGACATAGTAACATTTGTTGGTATTGTTTTGTAAAAAGAAGACTCAGGTCTAAGATCCACCCAAGCTCCAAGTTTTAAAGTAGGCTAAACTCCTCAAACATCCGGCAACTATACTGTGCAGAATCTTAATCTGTCACACTTCCCGGGACACTAAACACAAGCAAGGCATCGATTCTGTTTAGTCCCAAACACATGTGTTAGTATACACAGATTGTGTTAAGACGCCAGGTGTACATACTGCAGTGCACTTACAACACACACAGGCAAAAACACACCACTAGGTTACAGGAATCACATTGGTGAAGTTGTTTTATTTTTTCATCTACAATGTCCGGTCTCTCTTTGGCTGATATCTGGAATTCAGGTAGACAGAAAGCTACAGTGTTGTTCAGGTCTTTGATGAGTCCTTTCTCCATTCAGTTTCATCTTCAACAATGTTGCTTAATAGAGCTTTAAAATGACAGGGTAGTGTTACTATGATCACTGTGACGACTCCAATGCTACAATTCAAAATGGGAGAAAGATTTCAAACTCCGGTGCGACAACAAATAAGACACGTCAGACTGTGTCACAGAGCAAAACGTGTACACAGGTAATTGAACCGCTTGGCTAACCCAGTAGCTTGACTACACAGCAGTTGGGCATAGTCAATTCATCTGGGAGTGAGGAGCTCTGTTTTATGACTTGACCTTGAAAGCTGGCCATTCCAAACGCCACTTTTACATCTTTAAAGGAGTACTTCACCCATACGGAACCGGCGTTCCATCATTATAAAAATCGCTATCATAATATAATGAATGAGGTTTTTCTTCCCTCAGTCTTCCCTTGGCCCAGCTGTCCTGTTAATCCTAGTAACCCTACATTTTACCATGTGTGATGTCACACACCTTTATATTTCCACAGGTGAAGTAGGTCTTTAAGTGTCAAGTGTTGGGGACGATGAAGCTGGAGACTCCCTCACTTTAGGTCTAAGAGCCACAAATATCGTCTGAAATATCTCTCTTGATGTCCGTCATGGCTGTTTTATCCATGTCATGGTTTGATATCGGGAGAGCTGACTGAGCATGTCTGTACAGGCTGCAGGGATCACTAAGCACAGTGTACGAAACGGGCGGGAGAAGGGATGAGAGAGTGTGAGTGAGACAGAGATGGAGAGATGAGCCCTGTGGGAAGAAAGTCACTTTAGAGGAGGAGTTTAACCATGGATACAGATCAGATTTTAATCCGTCAATAAGGCTGAGTCACCCCCCCCCCCCATACACACACACACACACACACACACCCGCCCATGTCTCATTGTCTCTTTGCTCTCCGCTCTCCTCCAGTAGTCCAGTGGAATGTGGACCAGTGATGTGGTGGAAACTGAACTATCAGTGTGTCTAGTGCAGATGAGAGTTGCTCATTAAATCCCAGAGGACACAATGTTACAGTTCTCAGTTATCAGTTAGAGCCCTCATCAGCATTATACAGACAGGAATGTATTGAGTTCTAGTATTATGGATTAACAAACAACTGCATACAACACAGTGTGTTTTCAGTGTTGAAGTTTTCCAGTTATGCTTTATTGACAGTGTAGAGACATAGTTGAAATGGGGCAGAGATGGGAGTGACATGCAGAGAACGACCGCAGGCTGGAATCGAACCCGGGTCCGCTGCTGGCCGAGGCCCATGGGGGGGACGCCCTACCAACTGAGCTGAGGGCGCCCGTCTAACTTTCTCTACACCATCTTAGCCTTCGACACCTAACACCTCAACCTTTACACCCTTGCCTGCGTCATAACAGTCCATTAGAGATCAATACACCCCAGTTATTTCACATGGTAGGGCACTTAAACAGCTCATTACTTTATAGAGTATCATGGGGAAATGTCATTTATTATCCATAATTTAATTCAAAACAGGTGAAAGTTCCATATATTCTAGGTTCATTACACATACAGTGAAATGTGTCAGGCCTTTCTTTTTATTTTTCGTTTTGTTGATCAAGGCTTACAGTTCATGCAAATCCAAAAAGCCAGCATATCAAAATATAAGAATATTATATTATATCAAACGCACAATGCATACTTATGGGTAGCCCTTGTATGGGTGTCTGTATTACTGCAATGCTTCTGATAATATTTTTTTTTATTAACCTTTATTTTTCCAGGAATATACTCATTGAGATTCAAAATCTCTTTTTCAAGAATATAGCACGTTGGTACCATGCATGAACTTTATTTACCATATTTTTTATGACGTATCTTGGATTTGAAATGAAAATGATAGAGGGAGAGAGAGAGAGAGACATAGAGAGAGAGAGACAGAGACAGAGAGACAGAGAGAGAGAGAGAGAGAGAGAGACAGAGAGAGAGACAGAGAGAGGATGCAAGATAAGTTTGGGGACGTTCCGGTTTATATACACAAAGCACATTGAGAGGAATACAGTTTGTGAGTAGGTGACACTATACAAGAGGAGGATATGGAGGTTGGAGGGGTTTAAGAAAGGACATAGCTTAGACTTCTGTCTCACAAGCAGAGTGAGACCTCTGTGTTCTACCAATGACATACCGGCTCAAACAGACACACAGAAAGAGTTATCACTGTGTGTGTGTGTGTGTGTGTGTGTGTGTGTGTGTGTGTGTGTGTGTGTGTGTGTGTGTGTGTGTGTGTGTGTGTGTGTGTGTGTGTGTGTGTGTGTGTGTGTGTGTGAAGTGACATATCTCCAAATAGAAGACAGAGAATACAGAGAGGGGGCCAAAGCAAAGACATTTTGTTTTATTAAAATGCTAATGCGCTGAAATGATCTGTCCATTCAACTGCTTTGTTCTTCTAATCTCTTACGTCTTAATTTCCAACTTTACACAGGGCTCGTAAAGGGCAGTGGATGGTACACACTGCTACACACACACACACACACACACACACACACACACACACACACACACACACACACACAATTTAAACACTCACACACACGTCTTGCAGGAGATTTCCATGTGAAGTGACAGCAGGGTCAGTGTTGGCATTTTAACTGCTGACCCATTTGTCTGGATGAGGAGAATTGTCTTTGTTTGAACAACGCACACACACACACACACACACACACACACACACACACACACACACACACACACACACACACACACACACACACACCTCAATGCAGCGCTGCAACACACACGCATAGACATCTCAGTGCCACCGCTGCAGCACTCAACCGAACATGCTCCTTCTATTGAGAGTCTTATTCAGCCCTCAAGTCCACCTTTTTCTAAAAGTCAGAAAACGAATGATCTTTTCTCTGGCTGTGTGCAATGCATGTGATTTTGTGTTTGTGTGTGTGTCTGTGTGTGTCTGTGTGCGCATATGTGCGTGTGTTTATGTGAGTGTGTGGCAGATAATCACACGGTGCAGTAGTTCCTGCCTAAATAACCCCGAAGGGTGCATCACTTCATACTGACTGCGTTCAATCGATCTTGACACGAGTAGAACTAGATGGAAACAAATGAAAACAATAGAAGCGGCCTCTCAAAAGGGTTCTTTGTGTTGTAGTGCGAGTCTGTGTGTCTCTCTACACTCCTTCCACAGTGGAACAGTGGAGCTGATGGATTAATAGGACTGGTGGAGAGTTTTTGAGACCTTTACAGCAGCTCTTTTTCAGCCCCTCTGCGTAATGTTTGCTTATAGTTTGAGCAATGTGCACTGGTACCAATATTTTCAAATTAAAGGCCCCTGGCAGCTGAAAATAAATCCTATTTGGTCCAGAGGCAGAAGTGATGCAAGTGGGTTGCACAGTTCAACGCACAGCCACCCAAACCATCAAATTACTAATGGAATTTCACCTTTTTTTTTGACAACTGCAGGTATTTCTATTTCATGTTTTTTTTTGTGTTGGTGTATTCACATATTTCATGAAAAAAGACAATGAAACAGTTTAGATAGTTTGCCCGCAATAAGTTGTATCATTCAGTCTTTATTACTATGAGTATCTGGGTAACACTTTACAGTAAGGGTGCATTAATTAACTGATAGTTAATGCTTACTTAACACTATGAATGGTTAGTTTATGCATGTTAATCATTTACTAACTGTTAATGTTTAGTTGTTAACCGTAAGTCAATGATCGGTTAACCATGAACTATGCTTAGTTAACTAATGCTTAGTTAAGCATCTACTAAGCATGACTGTTAGTTAATGCTTAGTTCATTCTAATTAAGCATTAACAAAGCAGTTATTAATGGTTAGTTAATGTTTAGTTAATGCATATGAAGCATTAACTACACATTTACTAACAGTCAATGAATGTACCCTTATTGTAAAGGGTTACCAGTATTTGCAAGGTTACTTATTTAGAAATAGTTTCAATATGTGTACGTAGCTTTTATTTATTATTGAATGAAAATGGTCAAATATTCACTAGCAGCTTCAGTTTAAAATTAAAATATGTTGTACTATTAATTAAGTTTTCAGTTGAGTCCTGAGTTTACTTCCCTCTTTGCATCCTAGCGCCCAAACATCTCTTATTCTCACTATGCTGTGTGAGCCTAATCAATGTACCTGGAGTTAATACAGTGGGTGGTTGATTGTGTGTGTGTGAGACCAACTAAATGTGTAATACTAATTTAGTCTTCAGGCTGCTTTGGACTAAACTCTTATACCCTTGAACCTCTGTCTACCTGCAAAGCAATAAATCATGTGTGTGTGTGTGTGTGTGTGTGTGTGTGTGTGTGTGTGTGTGTGTGTGTGTGTGTGTGTGTGTGTAACTGTAATAAATCACTTTGCACAGGTTTCCTCCAGCTCACTCCAAAGAAGGAACGGGTAAAGGCCACACAAAATGGGAATGAAGCAAAGGGAGTTGTCTGTATGTGTGTGTGTGTGTGTGTGTGTGTGTGTGTGTGTGTGTGTGTGTGTGTGTGTGTGTGTGTGTGTGTGTGTGTGTGTGTGTGTGTGTGTGTGTGTGGACCCAATAAGCTCAGAGGTACTCATTAACACATGCACACACAGACACCCCCCCCCCACACACTCACACACACACACACACACACACACACACACACACACACACACACACACACACTCGTCCATGCAGTTGGATGTAACAGCTGGAGCTACTAACTAAACCCCTAGGTATTGGTAATGTCTTACCCCAGGGACTGGAACCCATGACCCCATGTCTATCCACTGAGCTCATCATATCCCATCCCTATAATCATTCCGTTCATAATTCATAAGTCTATTTAAATGTGTAATCTATGTTAGTCTAACTGTCAGTCAAATATAATTATGAGGATCTAGGTGTCAACTGAGTAAATACAGTGAATAGAGAGTAATACCAATAGCAATCATTCAGCATCAATGTTGTGCAACTAGATGGAAATAGGTTGTCACAATTATGAATGAAATCCCAGTGACTAGTTGCTTGCTAGTACAGTATTTACACATATATATTCTGACCATTATCATGCCATTATATTACAGTTTTTGTTTTAGCTATCATTGTATTGACCTAACACAGTGATAGGAGTGAGAAGTGGATGAGCATGAACAGAAAGGAGTGGACATCTATATCCATATATCTATATACACATATTCACCAATAATAACCAGAGTGAGTGAAAGCACACGTCTCACATGTCACAGTTGTTCAGGCAGCTTGCAGCTCCATTTAGGATAATTATGAGTTAGTCAAATACAGACGATTATGGAAAATGAGTAATCCACATAGTACCATCTGTTGTGCTCATGCTGCGCCCACACACTCTCCACACATAGATATGACACAGATGCAGTCTTCAGAAAAAGGTGTGTGCACAAACACATTCATAGAACACACCTGTGTAGAAACACACAAAATGCAGCTCTATATGTACACACACACACACACACACACACACACACACACACACATGCACGTTGTTGAAAGGCACACATACACAGAGATTCATTATTTTATTGACAGATGAAAGATGGATTTCATATTACCAACTTCCGACAAAATAAGCCGGGGAAAACAATTATCTAGCTCATACAGTCTCATACCAAGGCTGTATTTTATTTATAGTCATTTGTATTCATGGTTAGTTATGCCTATTTCTTGTATGATTAATGAATACAAAACTAATTGTAAATATTGTTCCAGTGGTGTGTTAATATGTCTATATACACTTTAGACCTATTTTAATATTCCACTCCCACAAGCATTGCTATGACAGGAGAGCTAGACCAGGACCAGAGGGGATGGGTTCTTGTCGGGTCAGCAAACACACACACACACACACACACACACACACACACACACACACACACACACACACACACACACACACACACACACACACACAATTATGTACATACAGAGATACAGAGAGCGACTCTCTGCTTGGCGGTCAATCTCAGCCTTGAGGCAAATGCGAAGCAGTCACTCAAGACACAGAGGCGGTGTGTGTGTGTGTGTGTGTGTGTGTGTGTGTGTTTGTGTGTGTGTGTGTGTGTTTGTGTGTGAGTGTGTCTGTGTGCACTTGTATATGTGTGACCTGGTTTGTCAATGGGGCATTGTTTTCAGCAGACACCGTGTGACAGGGACTGCTCCTTTTTGTAGCAGGTTACACATAAACATGCAGAAAAGCATGAATGACATAGAAATTCATACACATACATGGACACACACACACACACACACACACACACACACACACACACACACACCACCCCACTGTGTGGGCCTTGCTTTTAGTGAGACAGGCCACAACTATGAAATGCAAAAACTTTGTGTGCAGAATTGTTCAGTTTTGGCATTAAATAGACTATTACCAAATTATTATTTTTTTTAATTTTCATTGAACTTCTCCTCTCCTTATAGACCTCTATATGGGCTGGATACTACTAATCTTCCATGGAAATTGGCAGCTTTACAAAGGTTGAACTCTTTGAATTTGAGTTATTTGGTGATAAAAGCATTGTTTACTGTGTATGTAAACAATCTCCGGGACTTTTGAGTGTATTTACGCAGCGTGCAGCCTACTCTGGCTGTCTTTCATTTGATTTGCATCACAGATCCGAATTTTTTTTCCATATATTCGCTAAGCTCACCCAGTGTTGGTTGTTGGGGAAGTTACTTTTAACATACGAGAGCAGACATGTAGGGCAGCTAGCAGCTAGGCTAAATAGTAGCCAGCTGGGACAGACATGATAGCGAGCGATTACATTACAAGCCTCGGACTGAACTGATTACCTCAATAAAATATTCAGGCTGAGACACGGCTTGCATTTGAAAACACGTATCCTGAAACAAGCACTAAACAGTCAACTTTATCATGCCCGTGTTTACGTGCATAGGGATGTACGTGACGCATCCCTACAGCTGACTGTGTGGCAGAGTCACACATCGGGACAACAACCATCCCTTTTAATGGCCCGTAGCAATATTCTTCTACTTCTTTTAGCAAACAGATACAAAGGGAGTATTTCTTAAATATTTTTCATCCGTGTTTTTGGCGGTTGGTTCAGTTAATAGTGCAACAACTGCTCGTAATTTCTGCTTTGCTACTTTGCTCCAGAGTAGGCTTTTAGCCCCTTACGACGACCCCGCTCACGTCCAGGAGGTGGCCTACTATTTGCGGTGGAAAACCACCCGTGTTGCTACCAAACCGAGTTGAGTTGAGTTGAGTCGAGCCGAGTCGAGTCGAGTCGAGCTACATGTGCGGTGGAAAAGCGGCATTACATCTAAAGACAATCAACTCACACCTGAAGACAACTAGTCATTGGTTTTCAGTCACAGACTGAGATTTTGAAAAGACAGAGGGTCTTTGAGATTAATATTATTTCCGCAAATGCGATAGTGATTATTTAATTTAAAAAAAGTTAATTCAATATTCCGAGCGAGGGACTTCCTTTAGTTATTTGACAATCTTTATTTGCTGATCTCGTCCCCCAATAACTTTAACTCCTAACCCTGTATTTGACGGTAAAGTGTTAAGGTTGCACGTCTCTCAGCCTGGTTCTCCGGCCGAGGCTTCAAGGAAAAATGTCTGAAATACAGTAAGTGCCTGCACAGTGTGACAGTTTTTACGTAATTTCGCTTGAGCCAACCCCTTAAGACTAACGATAATATCAAACATGTTTGATAATGTCGAAACGTCAAGACGGGAAGAAGACAGACTGAAATCGGGTCGGATGAACACCTTACACCAAACAACTGAGAATACGGGGGCGCGCCACAACTCCAGCTCGACTCCTGTGATTTCAGTCCGACATTGGAAGATTGTCTGCGACTGTCAAATCGCGTGAAAAGTCGTGTAAGCCCAGCATTAGTTGATTAATCTGTATTGTAATCAGACAGGCCAAAAAGGGAATGCGGACCTTTAATCCACCTGGGGTGTGTAAAGAAGTCCCAGTAACAGTTAAAAAGGGTACATAACTGTTTTTACAAGCTGATGTTGATCCTTTGCACTTTACTGTATATTCATTTGTTAAATACCAGCCTTAGAATGATCATAGTGATGATAATTTTTTATAATGTTCTACAAATGTGAAGCTACCTAGTAAAGTAAAATGTCCACGTTGCCACTATACCTATAACTTGTTATTTGGGAGATTATGAGATTTGGTTGGCTGGCTGCTCTGCTGCTCTCTGAGGACAGACAAAGTGGCTGTTGAAAGAGAGGGTAATGTATTGCTCTATGCTCTAGTGTCCCCTTTGGAGAGGCCTAATTTATGCCACACACATGCACACAAATCATCCCTCCAAAGGACACATAAGAAGGGAAAAAACTAATGTCAGGGGACAGGCACACTGTGTGTGTGTGTGGGGGGGTGTGTGTGTGTGTGTGTGTGTGTGTGTGTGTGTGTGTGTGTGTGTGTGTGTGTGTGTGTGTGTGTGTGTGTGTGTGTGTGTCTTCACTCTTAAGCTGCACATGTGTGTATGTAATTTAGTTGATTATACACCTCAGTGTGGTTTGGATATATTGTGATTGTTCTACATTTATTTTCCTTTTCACACTGTTAATGTCACACCTGTTATGCTAAACAGGATGGTCTTGATTGGCCTGGTTAGCTTTGGTCTGGCTCCTTTCCACTCTCTGACATCATTTGTTATCAAAAGGGTCTAAACAGTAGTTGAGTTCATGTGCTGAAGATTTGTCCCTCACAATGTGTTTCTGCTCTACACTCACACTAGATACTTTCACCATGTGTCTCTGCCTATAGAGTTGTTACTGTTACTGTGCCCAGGAGACATAGTGGCTTTTCACTAGTGTGGAGATCGTTCTTTATGGCAAAATGCTCTGACCTTTCCCCTATACATCTGTACATCAGACTAGTGGGACATATACAAAACCGAAAAATTATTTAAAAAAAACAGAAGAATAAAGTAAGCGGTGAGAGTTACAATATTTGTCATTTTCCTTTCCTGGTCACATCAAAGGGTTAAAGTGTGCACGGTTAATTGCCTTTGTCCGGCCTCAGTGAGAACTGTGTGTGTGTGTGTGTGTGTGTGTGTGTGTGTCTGTATTGTACTGAGAGAGACAGATATGGTGCATGCGTCCCTCATCTAATTAACATACAGTACGTGTGACACCCTCGATCTCACCTTGTTTAGAGTTTGCAACACACACACACACACACACACACACACACACACACACACACAGAGACATTAATACTGTGTATTTAAGAAGGTCATTCCTGATTAATGACATACACACGCTGCTAATCCTAAGTGATATTGGTTAACGTGGTTTATCTTCGCCTGGAAACAACTCTAGTCAAACTTTATCCTAACTACTCATTTGTATTAAGTGAATTTATTTTTTAAATCTCAATAAAGACATACAGCAGAGAGCCAAACTTCCCATACAATGCCTGCATGTACTGAGCAGCCATAAATAGATTTTTTTTAAAGTTGGGTTAGTGGTTCTATATTTAACTGTAAGAACCCTCTGATTTAGTAGAGTAGCTCTAGACCACATTTTCTATGTAAAACTGCTGCCATCAGTTCAACCTACATCACAAAAGGGACTCATGAATACTTACTCAATACTGCTTTATTCTGCTGTGTGACGTTGTTTCATTAAAGTTATCAGAAAAACAAATTGAGTACAATTCATGGTGAGATTTCTTTCAGTAACAGCCAGTGCTTCTTGTACTTTTCATTGTGAGTGATCCCAGCTTTACTATAGTATCTACACACCCAGGTTATAACATGGATGTACTGGTATATGTTCAGTCTGAGGCTACAGTGTTGACTGTCTTCTTTATGAAAACAGCATTAGGCGATGAATACTCTCATCACAATTGCTGTTAGGGTTAGGGTTAACATAAATGCTGCATTTTTGACTGAAGGCCTGCTCAAAGCATAAACAGTCACCGTTAGGTATGATTTTGATATTAATGTGGGGGAGCTCTATTTGTTAGATGTACTTACTGTTGACACCAGTTTCAGCTTTCAGTGCTAAAGCAAAATAATTCTACCAACATATTGTTGAAAATATTGTCTGCAACAACATCAGTTACATTGAGCTGTGGGTCAATGTGAAACTTAAATAGTTCATCATTCTTAAGGTTTTTCTCAGAGGGCCTCTTCAAACTGATGTAACATGTTATCCAATGCTGCCTATTTCTTTTAGCTGTCTATATATTTGACCTATCTGCTCACTTTTTGTCAATACAGCATGTGGTGTCTCATGTTGGTTTAGAAGTGTGTACTGTGGGGCGCCCTTAGCTCAGTTGGTAGGGCGTGCCCCCCGGGCCGGGCCCAGCAGCAGACGCGGGTTCGATTAACCTCCCACGGTCGTTCTCTGCATGTCACTCCCCTCTGCACTATCAATAAAAGCATAAAAATGCCCCAAAAAAGTGTGTACTGCGCAGTCAGCTATTTGCAGTTCGTTATTCATCGGTAACCGTGACAAAAATAGCACAATATCCACCTCATGTGAGAGGTTTTTTCTGAACCAAAGCCAATATTTGGATATGTAGATATATTCATTTTACACAATCTTAATTTCATCTAGTGCACAATCATTCCGCCTAGCCCTCCTATAGCAGCTGCTGAAGAGAACCTCGGGGGGTAATTCTATTTTCTCTCTTGCAGTGACTGATTTCTGGTTGGGAATCACTGTGCTTCACAATAATGTGTTTTGCAATATAGTCCAATGGCCCGTATAATCATTTCCTAGTACATATGAATACAAGGAGTCAGGGAAAATTGGTCCAATCGCATATGGCTCATTACACCAGATATGTAGTGTAGTGCACAATATGCAACAGAAGGTATCGAGTATGTAAACACAAGCAAACCATTTGAGACCATTATTACATCTGGACAATATTGTGTCTGGTGATTGCGGCCTCTTAGACATACGCTCAACATAAATGCTGTTGTTTTTTATTTTCCTCTGTGGCATTAACCAAGAGAATACCAATAGCCATTTACCTACTTCTGTAAGTGTGCTGTGTGTTTATTCTTATTAGTACGAACATTTGCATTGAAAGGTGCCGGTAAGAAAAAGTACAATATATTAAATATGACTGCATTTCATTGATAACAAAGAAAACACCTTTACATTTAATTACAACATTACGTATGTACCAACAACCAAAGTTTGTACTTTTTCATTACTATTACAGCTTCATCCAAACACATGTTTAGTCATGTATTCATACAATTGTTTCTTTATTGCTTCTGTATAACTCAATGTAAACGGTCCGATGAACCTCACATACACAATTGATCGCTAAGTAGACAGTATGTAGTATATACATTTTGAGTATGTAGGAGGGAGGACATTAGTAGGCCGTTTCCAACACAGCCAACGATGGAGTTGTAGGAGGGCACCATCTTTGACCTCCTGCTTCCTACATCCTCTGCTGAGCTCCCTGGCTGAGGTATAGCTGATGGTCAGGTCATTCTTTGTGGAAAAAGATTCCATAGTGTCCAGTGGGCAATCACAATGGAGTTTACAACCATCTCCATTACATGGTCATTCTCCCAGCCTCCAGCAGACATCAGCCCAATGCTTTCCACCACACTGTTGAGGGGAGGAGCAGCTGTTGGTACAGGGGGAAGAGGAGAGGAGAATGGAAGGAGCCCTAGTGCCGATGGTTGAGGACTTTCCCTTTTTTTCTTTCTTTTCCCATTCTAAATACTACAGCTGACCATAAAAAGAATCTAGTCGGCATGCAGTATGCTACAATTGGGAAATACTTTTACTTATTTATTTCATCATAACATCGCGCCTAATCATGGTCCATTTAGAAGAAGGACGGCGGATTGAAACATGGCGACCATTCATTTCTATGAAAGCTGCTCATTGGCGCAGGGCAACATCACAGATAATTCTAATTTTTTTCTTCCTTGTCAAGGGGCCCATGCACAGTGGCAGCGATCATTAATTTTTGTAGTACAAGGTAATTATGAGCCTTTGATTGATATCCAGAAAGATAGTTTTGGAGACAGATTCCTCTTCCCTGCTTGTTTTTGAGTGAACGGTGATATCTACTTCTGGCTCCAGGTCCTGCTAAACTGCAATACCAGTCTTGGCCACTGAGCACTGCTAGATTGTGGAAATAGGTGCTATCCCTGGGGGCCTGGCCTTGGTCTTGCCTCTTGCTTATATATCTGACGCATCCCTGGTTGTTTTAATACGGCGGCCCCGTCGATGTGACGTCACTTCCGGTGCGCACTGGATTGTTGGTCAGAATCGGCCCAAATAGCATGCTGATTTCAACACTAAAAGATGCCTACTACCAGATGTTGGTTTTGGCATGATAAATCTGTCTACAAGAATTGGGACATCCTAAATCTTTCTACCAGACTAAATAGCAGGGACGTATGGGGATTGGAACGCAGGGTGAGACGTGTTTCCACAGCTTCATGAGCTGCTTCCTGTCAGACAGGAAGTCTGTGATCCACCTGAATGTGGATTGAGTTATACTCTAATCTGACTCCCCACAATCCCTCACTTCGCAGCAATGTACACACTGCGACAACATATGGGCTCGGGCTCTGAAATCTGTAGTGCACCAATGAAAATGTTTTGATTTATTTTGACCTTTGCACTGAGGGATGATTGGCCCGTGCATATAGTGAGAGTGTGATTGGGCCTTGTGCAGTTGTTGGGCGGGAAGATCTCAACACATCCCTCTCTTCCATCCAAAACCTACAGAATAATCTTATTGGCTGTTCATATTCTACATTTAATTGACTTTTTTATTTTATTTTGCATGCTAAATGTATATTTATATGGTGCACCTTATCGCTACACTTCTTTATCTGCACTGTATCCTTGTACTACCGTTGTGTTTGTTTGTGTCTCAGGTGTGACTCTCTTCACTTCTGTTTCTATATTACATTGTGGAGAGGAGCCTGGGACTTAAGAATCTCATTGCCAATGACTGCTGTTGTAATTGATAAAGTGCAAAAGGACCAATAAACCTCTTGAATCTTGAATCTCATATCCAGGCAAGCTGTTATACGGCTTCACTGCAGACTATAGGCACGCTCAGCTAGGAGATGTAGTCCTACAGGAGAGTGGGGATGATGGCAATAAATCAGTCCTATACAGATGATGTTTTTACTGCAGGAAAAGTTCATATGTATGCACCATCTGTATTTGTCTTTGTAGTATACCGCATCATACCATTAATTGACTTGTTCTTCTTTTGTCCCTACATATTGGAAAGTTTAAAAAGCAATTACTGTCAGGATTCAATAACTTCAACTCCTGATGATTTGCAAAAATATATATATATATTTTAATGTAGCTGCTATTTATTTATCAAGGGAAACTTTAAAAAGACAAGTAGAACACACCTACTGTGATGCACAGCTGGGGGTGACCAGTGTGGAAGAGGGTTCACTGTGAGAGAGAGTACGAGAGTAGAGAAGGGAGGGAGGACGCTAGAACAAATAGATTGGTGTGTATGTGTGTGTGTGTGTGTGTGTGTGTGTGTGTGTGTGTGTGTGTGTGTGTGTGTGCCAAAAGCAAGCCAAGTAGAGATGAAGAATGAGGAGGCACTGAAAAACCAGGTGTTCATAACAGATACACACAAACACACACACACACACACACACACACACACACACACACACACACACACACACACACACACACACACACACACACACACACACACACAAACACACACACACTATATCTACAACAGATGGGTGTGATCTAAGGTTGCACTTGTTTTTTTGTGACAAGGCTGCTGGGTTAAAAACCTCTGCAGATTTTTACTTTGAGATGACATAAAGCATGATCGACCAGTCGGCTCCAGAGTCACAGTCTGACCCCACATATGTTCTGTTCATATCAAAGATATCTCCGGCAAATGTCTGGATTGGGTACGGGTAGGAGTATATAATGCCAATGTGAATTCCTATGTTAAAAAAACTGCGTACATTTCCCCCTTTTGCATGTGCTCTGTGGATTTGACAATATCTTGTTTAGCGTCCACAAAAGCAACGCAATCCTTTAGTTGACCTGGCCCTAAGTCTGTAAAGCACCAAGTGGTTGTGCTTGTTGTGAATTCAGCATACAACATGGTTCTCTCAGCGCTATGGGTGAGAATCCAGGAGGCACCTAGCCATTTGACAGACTGACTATTTCATTGCAAAGTTATTTGTATTCCATCGATCAGAGCCCTTAAAATAATATTGTCTTGAGCCAAAACAACAAGCTCCCAGGCAATCATAGGCCCAGAGTCAACAGCATGTCCCCATGGCGAACTGGGCAGCTGGACCGATACGGCCAATAGCAATGTGATAACACACATATACACACACACACACACACACACACACACACACACACACACACACACACACACACACACACACACACACACACACACACACACACATATATATGTATTGTATACACACAGAGGTTCATGAATTAAAGAAAGGTAAGGTTTGGGATTCTCTCCTCCTCTCTCACACTGTGTTCGAGCAGGATGTCTTTGATATGGAGAGTGACAGACAGAAAGAGCAGAGTGAAAAACAGAGCATGCTGAGATTGTACTCACACTCTAGGACAATGCAGGGAGGGTTGTGGGGGAAAGTGCTCAGGGAAAAAAAGACTCTTGGACGGTTGAAATATAAGAAATCTCTCTGATGAGGTCATGCTTTTGTTTTAGAATGAGAGATGTGTTTTATTAGGGCAGCTGCTGAGATTGAAATCTTGCCCATCATTGTAATGGCAGGCTCATGGTGCGTTCACACAAACATGAAGCTGTTAGCCCCGTGGTGGGTTTGTTATTATTCATACACTCTGCTCAGACTGATTCTGATGTAGCCACTGTACTACTGTTCCTGCTGTCTGTCTTCTGTCTCAGTTTTTAACACATCCATGGCGTATGTGTGTGTGTGTGTGTGCTGGCATCTGCATTGCAGTGCTATCTTTGCACTGGAAGCCATCCCTACTTTAATGATGGCAAGGAGTACTGAACAACTCTGTTTTCTTTTCTATGGGCATTTCAAAGGAGTGTTGTTTGTTTCTAGCCTGCTTTTGGCTTGCACAGCGCATGACAAATGTTTGCACAATGTTGAGTTTTTTTTTAACTCTCATCTGATCCGCACTCAGTCAAGGCTTTATTTGTCACATGCTTATACAGAATGTGCAGTGAAATGTTGGTGTGACATACTCCCTAGTACTGTGCTCAAAATAGAATGTATTTATTTTGAAATAAATATATAAAAATAAAAAAAGCATAAAATACAATCTAATGTATGAGTGGTTCAGAAGGTGACAACAGGCTGCAACATCGGTTCCCATTCCCAATGCATAGCTGTGCAATTGCTGTCCAAGCTTTTCAGTCCGTATGTGTGAATGGCCCATTAGATATTATAGTTCTTGTCTTTATGGTTTAGGGAGACGTTGTGATGGTACCAACCAAAAATGGCCCCCAGCAATCTGTTAATGTGTTTATGACCAGCAAGAGAGCCAGCCTTATGCTGTGGAGCCTGGAAGCTTGTTGTGGTAGTAACAAGCTGACTGTATAAACACAAGTGCAATTCATTGAAGGCAGTGTTAGTCATCTGTTCATAATGTCATTGTCAATTCTCTGAACCAAACTTTATATCAACTTCATGTTCCATAACAATTCAAAGCACTTTTTAGGGACCTGTAAATAGTATGTATATATATATATATATATATATATATATATATGTATATATATATATATATATATATACAAGCACAAGCACAGTCAAATAAAATATATATAATATGTATATATATGTTCACATCATTAGTTAGGTATTGCCACATTAGCATATCCAAACATTCAACATGTCTTCTTAATAACCACTTCATATTAAAATATGGTTTTGCAAATATTTTATGAATATGGGAATGTGTTAAACCTCAAGGATACATACACTGTTTTCAGTTAGTAACACTGAATGTAAACCTATCTTTTGTTTGTTTAAGATCCAACTCCACAGGGCACAGGTCTGCCATGTGTGTCTGTCTGTCTGTCTGTCTGAATTTGCATGATGTGGAAGCACCCCGATGTTTGTGTGTTTACCTGTGTGTGTGTGTGTGTGTGTGTGTGTGTGTGTGTGTGTGTGTGTGTGTGTGTGTGTGTGTGTGTGTGTGTGTGTGTGTGTGTGTGTGTGTGTGTGTGTGTGTGTGTGTGTGTGTATGTGTGTGTGTATGTGTGTGTGTGTCCTTCAGGCAGTATTGGCCAAGCTGGACCACTGAGAGTAAACTAGACTTGGATCTGAATCAAAAGCCTTTGGCACAACAATCACCACACTCTGTGGGAACAAGTCAGCAAACCATGGTTGTATTACCTGCTCTCTAAACACACACACACACACACACACACACACACACACACACACACACACACACGCACGCACGCACGCACGCACACACACACACACACACACACAGGCAGACTTACACACAAACAAGCAGAGCCAGGCAGACACACACACACACACACACACACACACACACACACACACACACACACACACACACACACACACACACACACACTGCAGTTGTTTCCTGTTCTGGTTTAAATGACTAAATTGGTTTGTGCATAGAATACATAAGAAATACACCATGCGCCAATCTTTTTGGAAACTTATGGAACTTAGCAATAGGGACTTAGAAATAGCACACCAAATGTTCCATTAAAGATATGGTTTTGATAAAACATTCACATCATGTCATTGTTTTCTTACGTTATTGAACATGAAGCAGTCCGTACAGATAGGAGTATTGCAGATGCTGATTTCCCTAGCCAGAAGAAGGAGCTGCTTGTCAATACTTTAGCAGTTTTAGTAACATATTTCATTATTTCGAAATTCAATTAGGTTGTGTGACATAGTGATGTACTTCTCATTGTTTGCCCCTGCAGGAGTTCATTCGTTACAATGTGAAAAAGCCAGAGCAGTATTTAGACTTATCATGGAGTAAATAACGCTGGCCGAGAAAATCAAGCATCTAATAATATTAATGAAACAACAATTTATATCCAGACCTGCTTGCTCGAAATGGAATAGAATGTATGTGGGGATTGACTCCAGGTGTAAGGCTTCCTAAAGGCAACCACTGCAGTGCTGCTCAACCATTTGCTGGTACAATTTCACCCCCATCCACAACACTGCTCTGGGATATTTAATAGAAAATGCCACATCTAGTGGATTTTATATCTCAGTGTACGAAACAAGCCAAAGGCATTCTTGTAAATAATTAAAGAGCGACTCATGTCATGTTATTTCTGATCTGTTTGCATCCAGCTCCTGTAATGAAGTTTCAGCCTGCAACTGGGGAGGAATAAATGTGGGAATGCAGAGTAGATAGCTTGAAGGGACAAGACTGGCTGTGTGTGTGTGTGTGTGTGTGTGTGTGTGAGTGTGTGTGTGTGTGTGTGTGTGTGTGTGCGTGTGCGTGTGCGTGTGTGTGTGTTTCTCTGACCATATGTGAACGCAGTAGAGAGGGAGTGTACGCGTGATGTCCTTGATTGACCATTTCGTAATAACACAATATACTTTGTATGTGTTTTAGAGATAAAGGGAACTAGCTTAAGGCTGGTGTATTGCAGACTCAGCATCAGCATCTCTAGAAATGCTCGAGAAAAACAAGATGGCAATTTTTTTTTTTTTTTTTGCAAATTATACCTTCCATTGATTTTGTTCATAAATGTCTCCCTCCTTGCCAGCCATTTGTGCTGTTTAGAGCTCAAAAGTTTTCAAATGGAAGCACACAACACATGTTATCTGGCGAGGGGCCAGCCGCGGTTGCAAGTAGCTGTTAATGAAATGTGTTCTTGTTTCATTTATTTTGCTTTTCAAAAAAACTAATCTCGTTCTTTTATGCCAGCACATTTGTATGGAGTGCAATGCTGGTTGGAGTTATCTGTCTGAGCACACACACACACACACACACACACACACACACACACACACACACACACACACACACACACACACACACACACACACGTTTCAAAGACCTCCCAATCACAAACGGGCACATGCACAGACAGACAGAGAGCGAGGGGCCCATTTAGCATTCACAAGTCACTAAATGCCAAGGTTATACCACATCGATACACACTCCTGTGTAATACACACACGTTTTGACACCTTACACACTTCAACAACTGAGTTCTCTCCAATCAAAAAATCAGTGCTATTGAAATACACAGTGTGGAATAGAAATCCAAGTGTGTGGTGAATATGATTTGTGGTGGAGGGGAGGAGATGGGAGAGAGAGAGAGAGAGAGAGGGATATATAAAGGAAAGGCTGTGGGACAGTCCCCCCAGGCAGCAAAAAAATCTCAGAGGACACAGCCCAGAGTTAATGAATGGAGTGTGAGCAGGTTTATGGCTGCAGCTTGCAGTGCAGTGCTCTCCATGTGACTATTTTTGCCAATTCCAAGCCAGTAATTGTCCTATTGTCAACTGGATCAGACTCATGCCATCAATTCACCAGCAGACATCACCCACCATAACCGCTATGTTCTCTCATTTATTTTTGGTTGCATGCTGTTGTTTCTTTCTCATTCATTTCTTTCATTCATTATTCATTTTTTTTTCTTCTTTTTTTGGTTGTGTTCTTCTTTCCTATAGGTTCTCCAATGCCCTCCCCCTCCTGTCCATCATCTGTCATTGACCAATCACATCCACAGTCAGCCCATCCCCATGACAACCAGTTGTTAGGAGGCGGGCACGAGCCAGACTCAGGGGAGGAGGAAGAGGAGGAGGAAGAGGAGTATGTGGACCGATTGTACTTACCTGTAACACATGGTAAAGGGACTTTACTTGGCTTCATATCTGCAGCTATACCTTTTCACAAGCTGTTTTTTTTCATTTATTAAATCCTTTTATTCAAATTTAAGTTAAAATTGAATACATTTTCATTGCCAGATTTTTAAGATAATGAACAGTAACAGAGAATTTAATATTTCAACAGCTTTAACCTCCCAAAAGTATTAGGTATTGAGTATTATAAAGTGATGTATTCCTTTCAGTCAAATCCTCGTTTTTTTGTTTAAACTGGGAATTAATATATGTGTCCATTCGGATCGTAGAAAAAATATTTGGAATGAAATCAACTTCCTTGGAAACTTTGAAATCTAAATCTAATTTGAAGCCGCTGCCAGAGCTGTGCAGCTGCATATTTGTTCACAAGCTAGTCTGAACTATCAGATACTTGCTTATATTTAACCATATTTCTTCTCAAATAGGACGGTAGGAAAATAACACAGTTGGCTTATTTTAAGTGAGTATGCCACTGACTTATACGTTTTAAGATAAACATAATAATTTAGGACAATTTAAATCATCCCGATACCTACTTTTTTTCATCCTCCTTTCATGACTGATGTTTATTGCAGACTGGGTCATACGAGCTGAAGCAATTTGTCATGTTGCTCCGCGTATGATAAATGCAACATATGAGATAGCTCATGACACTTGGCAAGCGTTGCACTATGGAAGGCCTGAACTCATGATGACTTTCCAGTCTTCTGCCAGACGTTTGTCTTTCAACAGATCCTGGAATCTCTTTCACACTTTTCTCTCGTGCATAGCGGCTTGTTTGTCTTTCCCCTATCGTCCCTTCATTCCCTATCTACTTCACTGTCTTATCGCACAAATAAAGGACAGATATTAACACGAGGAGAGCAATTATGTGTTGGAGTCCAAGAGAAGGTCAGCAATCTTTGAGTTAAAACAAGAAATACATAAAAGCCCCTGACTGCTGTGTTTTTTTGGTATGAAGTCAGTATAGAGAAAGTGGGACTGGAAAAACTTACGCAAGGCCTTTTTTTTCTTCTTCTTCAAAGCAGAACATTTTTTGAAAGTGTTCTTCTAAAATGTAAAACATCTGTTCCATTTTGTTGGCTGCAGTAGCCGTAATCAGGGGTTATATTACAGCCACTCTTACACATTAGAGCGTTTGTGAGTTGCTCCATGGGAGACTTTGATTTCCTTTGAGTTCTTGCTAATATTCCTAGTAAGAGGAGTGTGTGTGTGTGTGTGTGTGTGTGTGTGTTCTTCATTCTTCTACCCAGTGCATAACACAGAGACTGAGCCGCTGTGATTTGGGGAAAAAAATGTCAGGATTCTGACACAAGTTTAATACAAGGCTGTGTTGGTACGATAGGGGCTTTTTCTTTCCTCTTGGGTCTTCATACGATAAAAGCACTGTTATAAGCATGTACGCATTATAGTGGTTGTACATCTGTGTTGTTTGGACATCATTTGGTTTCTATTCTTTCTATTCTAAAAATCTTGCAGCAGTAGGTTTTCTTTGCATACATTTCTGTGTTTGAAAGTTTAGCCTGCTGATTTAGAAAACTAAAAAAAAAATCTATACGTCTGTTTGGATCGCAAATCAATGGCATTCATGGATTCCCCTCCATGACTGCACTTTTCTACCAACTTTAACTTTAATGAGTGCTGTGTGTAAAACAATATATTTTCCTATTTTAATGTAATCAATGCGGATATGTCAAAGGTTTAGACAGCTGCCACTTATGATCACAGTGCGACCACAAGAGCTTCTTTGAGTGGATGGAGTCCTACTCAGGATGTGCTGTGATTGCCATCGTGCCTGGTTCCTGGTGGCTCTCCACATGGCAAATGTTAAGGCTTTGCAAGTTGAGGATGAAACCTTAGTCTAGCTGTTTGAACCACTGGGGCCAATGGGAGGGGGTGGGGGGAGGTGGGGGGAGCTTGGTTCAAATCCCAGTGCTGATCTGAGACCTGATTGCCTGCGGAGGTTGACAAGCACCAGATGCAGAGTCACGTTGGCTGGCCAATGACCCTGGATCAGTCCTCTTATAGTTTGGGAGCTTGATGGGAAACAGACTTTGATGGTTTGAAGAAAAAGGGAACGAAGACAACCACAATTAGAGTCAGACTGCAGCAAGGAGGGGGGCATGAAAGGGAGGAATACAGAGGGAGGAGATGTGGAAAGGGAAGGCCAGTGAGAAAAAGAGAGACGGCTTCACGGAGTGATGGAAATGGAGAGACAGACAGACGTCTCCTCGTATATACATTGTCATCTAAACATAATCAGAAACGGCTCTGGAATAGGGGGTCCTGAAGTGGGCTGAAAAGTTGTGCATGTGAAGTGTGTTTGTGGATATGTGTGTGGTCCTCTTTTTTTTCCCAAAGTAGTCCCAGCCTGACCTAACCAACCAATGTTCAGCCAAACATCTAAAATATCACTCTCACCACTTCCTGCGCAGGCTGTTTTCTCTAGCTTCACTCATGTTGCTCTGCATGCTTTCCTTTTTTCTCCTGCAGACCGGTGGGTTTTGGGCCAGGCCTTTCTTTTCCCTTCTTCCCTCCTTGGAACACATTTGGCTGTTTACTGGGATGACCAAGTTCTATGTGAAACATTAGATTACTTTTTTCAGTCCATAGAAGCAGTTGCCAAAATATGCTAGTAACACTTTACAATAAGGGTACATTAAATATGCATTAACTTAACATTAACTGAATGAAATGCTTAATTAAGCATTAGTTAACTAGTTTATGCCTAACTAACCATTAATAACTTAGTATCAACAGTTACTGAATGCTTAATAAGCATACATTATGCATAAACTAATCCTTTATAGCATTAACACAGTTTATTAATGTACCCTTATTGTGAAAGTATTATCAATATACATTATAGTCCTAGATGGAAAAAACAGCTTTGGGGGTTGAATCCATGGAACATGAAAAGCAATTCATACAAACGCTTTTCCCAATGGTATATACAGGCATTGTTTCTGACTGACAGAGGACATACAGTTTACTAAGTGTGTTGGAACATCAAGTTGGAGGTGTTTTGCTATATTGCATCTGATGATTGACCTGTAACATTATTATAGAGCTCCACATTAAGGGAAAAGCATTAGGAAATGACTGAGCACAGTGTATTACATCTCAAAAAAGGCTTTTTCAGATTAAATAGCAATGATATTAATACACTGAACTTGACATATTAATAAGCATCTTATTAGAGCCCTGATTCAAAGGGCAGGTGGAGTTAAGGACCAGATTATTTTAGGTCATTCAGGGCTACATCTAAAGACCTCTGTTAAATAGATATATACATTTCATATAAATACAAATTCATATAAAATACCACCAGTGTAAATACCATTAGAAACACATTACATCATTACTATATATACACTGTTTACATATATATTGTGTATATATACACTCACAAGCAGAACATCCAGAAAACCTATTAAAGTAACCTTTATGATCACAGATTTCTCCTCAACACAATGTGACAGCTGCAGACATAACCATAGTGTGTGTGGCCCGTGTTAGCGGATGTTATTGTCTTGACAACAACATTTTGTTTGGTGTGATAGCAGCTTAAGACAGTTAGAAACCATGTGTGCACATCCCTGGTTGTAACACACCATTGCTTATGTCCAGCTGTTTGGCAATAGTGGCTACCTTAACGTCTCCATTTGCAGCCTTTTATTTACCTCACCCACAGTCAAAAAATAACAATAAAAAAGGAGATTCACAGGTGTTACACATTAAAATAACACTTTCAGCCGCCTAAATGACCAAATCTATGACCGACATGCCTTCAATGTTCTAAAGGCCTTTGTGGCACCTACTAAGACTCTAGTACAACGGGAATGTATCTATCTTTCTATGTCTCCATGCAGTGGGAAGACAACTGTTGGCTGACAACACTAGAGTATTAGCTGTGATGTTAATACCCCTCTCTCATTCACACATACACATACACATACTCATGCACTCACACCTTTCTTTATCTTAGTTTACAGGAGCAGGCTTCATTCCTCAAAGTGTTACACAGGGTGGGACACAACACACACACACACACACACACACACACACACACACACACACACACACACACACACACACACACACACTAATATTGTATTATCTGCTGCCTCGGGCTCTTGCATTCTCCTTGAAGTCAACAGAACTGCTGTGTTGGGTGTGAGTGACACTTTGACAGGAAAAAAAATCCAAAGCTGGTGAATTATTGGTGAGGGACGGTGACAAAGCTCATGAAAACCCAGATATGCGTTTCTATTCTGAGTTTGGCTGGGTGAGATGTTGTATCTAGAACATCTGTTTCTAAACCAATCCTTGTAATGCATGTCAGTCTCTCAGAATGAGAAATGGTCCCAATTACTCGTATTGCTCTTATTATGGTCTAATCTACCACAACATCTTAGATAGACAGTAGACTGCTGTTACACGTTTATTATTTCATAATTCTCAACAGATACCAATACATTTGAGGTGTATTGCTGCTTGAGACAAACCAAACATGTCAGTTATATGATGTGTTTATGAACAACCTTATGTTTTTAACAAAATGTTATAATGTGCAAAAAGCTTACAAAAATGTATCAGTGATCACATTTGATAGCACGTCAAAATTCACTTCAGCTTCATGTTTGTGATAAACAATCTAGTAATGATTCCTTCTATAATATATGTAGTAAATCACACAGTAGTGGCTTTTGTTTTTAGACATAGCCTATGTAGAACCATGTGATAGCTCCACCAGTCCTTGATGCAGCTCCACTGGTTACCAGTTAAGTCCCGGATCGAGTTCAAAATCCTCCTACTCACCCCCTGCGGTCCCTTTTGTGCATCTGCCCCCACTCTGTGGAATCTGCTCCCCCTCCATATCCGCTGTGCCACTTCAGTGGAGTCCTTCAAGAAGCTCCTGAAGGCACACCTCTTCTCAGAGGCCTTTGACCTCTAACCCGCCCCCACTCCCCTGTGTTTTTTGTGAAGCGACCTTGGGTACCTTGAAAGGCGCTATATAAATTCAAATTATTATTATTATTATTATTATTATTAGTATTATTATTATTATTATTATTATTATTATTATTATTATTATTATTATTATTATTATTATTATTATTATTATTATTATAATTATTATTATTATTATTATTATTATTATTATTATTATTATTATTATTATTATTGTTATTATTATTATTATTATTATTATTATTATTATTATTATTATTATTATTATTATTATTATTATTATCACAAAGTGCTTCCTCTGACAGTGAGGATAGACCAAAAACAAAACCTCCATGGTCCAGCAAGTAGATTCCTCCCAGACGCCAAGGCTAACTACTCAGAAAAAAAAGACAAGATTCTTTACAAATGGGCGGAATGACGCCAAGGAATATTGACAAGGTCTATGTACTGAAAGCAAAAGGGAGATCAGAGCAACACAAACAACACTTAGTGGTCTTTCACTTTGGGAAGCAGGTAGGCAATTCCCCTCAACACCAGAAGGAATCAATCAGCCATTGATGACATTTAGGGAGAGGGGAGTCCAATTGAAGAGATATAGTAGAAAGAAAATGAGAAGGGAAGGGAGTCGATCATTGATCAGGCTAATGAACCTCAGGCAAGTGGCTGTGTGTGGGATTCGAGCCACACACACACACGCACACACGCACACACACACACACACACACACACACACACACACACACACACACACACACACACACACACACACACACACACACACACACACACACACACACACACACACACACACAGCTCACGTCTGAGAACAGTCGCTGAATGGAGTCACTTAAGTAAATCAAAATGTTGTGGCAGGCTCCAGACAGCGAGACACTGAGACAAAGACATAGAGTGTAACGCAGGTTAGAGGATGAAGAGAAAGACAGAGAGAGAGAGTGTGTGTGTGTGTGTGTGTGTGTGTGTGTGTGTGTGTGTGTGTGTGTGTGTGTGTGTGTGTGTGTGTGTGTGTGTGCGTGTGTGTGTGTGTGTGTTGTGTTGAATATTCTGAAGCAAACCTATAACCCTTTTTTCAGAGTTTAATCCAGTTTATATAGTATGTAGGAGTTAAAGTACTTCATTTTATTTTGGATGTGTCCTCATCCTTGGTGCCACACTCTCCTTGCTGTGTGCTGTGTTTCAAATTGTGTAATGACATAACGTGTAGGGAGTAACTGTAGAGCCGTCATCCCAAATGCTGTTTAAACAAAGCCAAAGTATATCATTTGAAAAAACAATCTTTTGTTTAAAGTCACAGACTGTATAATGCTCATTTTCAGGTTTGAAATTGTAATTTGGGTTTCCACTAGCTTTACATTTCTCACAGTGCCATTGCTGGATCTCCTCTATTCAGCCTCCGTCTGAAACACTCCATTTAAGATCCTGTCTCTTTAAGCCCCGCCTTCCAAAGAGCCCAGTCTGATCTGATCAGTGTTGTGCCTGAACGCGTTCAATGAACGTTCGTTCATGAACTCGTTCATATTGGGGGCGAACGTGAACTGAACGTATGTATTTCTGCCTCATGAACGTTTTTGCGAACGCGCTCATTCTGGCGTTTGTGAACGGCACTCTTACAGTCGTTCAATCGTTCATCGAGTGCCAGATTTCCATAGAAAACCCTCGCTAAAAGACATTGTAAACAGCCCTTCATATGTAGCTGAAAAACATCCAATCCGGCAACACCATGGAGGGCAACACATGGCACCACAGCGTCGCACCGACGCTGCGTCATCAAAATGCGAAACACCGCGGGAAAAAAACCAAAAACAAATGAATGCAGCAGCGTATTACTCAGACCCATGACTCAGACCATGGACCTAGCCTCAGGTTCTACCTCTTCTTCGTATGATTGTTGCCTACCTCAGATTGTGTTTGTGTTAATAAGTATGTCAACACATCTTCTGGACCCCTTATCAGTCTACGTCACACAGCGTCACTCCCCGCTCAACTGCGCATGTCAGCTGCAGAAAGAGACAAGAGCGACACGAGCCACAATCATGTCTGGTTGTGCAGTTGGATGCACAAACCGTTTATTTTTAGTTTGAATGGTGATAAAGCTAGTAAATGCCCAAATGCACTGCTGTATAATTACATAAATGAGTTGTGAAATGTTTACAATAAGGACAGTGACCGGAGACGAGGCTATAGCAATGGAGGCTTATTTACAATGACCCAGACGTTATACATCTCCGTCCTCTTCCCCTTGTGTTTGACTCTATGGTTTGACTAAGCAGTAGGGGTTTGCACGTGTACACGTGTAGCCGGTAAGTAGGCTAAATCATACCATTTAGGAAAAATCAATAAACGAAATCCGAGTGGGGTCGACATGTGCTGGCCTACTGTAGGCTCTTTGGTTATAATATTTATTCATTTAACTATTTAACTGCTCCACCATAAGTTTCACTTTCCTTTTCATCTCCGTCTCAAACAGCTGGTCTGATAAACTGGTCGGCTCGTGAGCCCAACGGCCCCGAAAGCAGGAGTCAGTCTAAAAACAGATGATCACGGCTTGTTATGATCACTTTTAAATCAAAAAGCTAAATTATGAAATAAAGGCATCTCTGCCTCTCTCTGTCTATCTGTCTGCCGGTCTTTACTGTCACTCTCCAACAGCAGTCCGGCCACTGAGGTCGTCGGGGCCATTTCTTCTCATCATTTATCTACTCAACTGCCGGCAACGCGTATGGGTCATTAAGACGTATCTCCTTCAATAGTGTTAATGTTTCCGCATAACCAATGTTATCACTCACTGATAAACTGTTTTTAGTAAGCTGACAACATCGCTATAGAGACAGTGCATGGAATAGGCCATGCCCATGGCCACGCCCATCGTGGGGGAAAACATTGAACAGCGCTCCATCCACTTTGTATTAAAGGAGACCTGTCTTCTGCAAACAAACTTAATTAAAATGTAGTCAAACATCCATTTAAGAAAAAAACGTTACTTTCTTGAAAGCCACGACTCTTGTTTGTCTATATGAGCTGTTTTTGTGAAACATAATTGAGTAGTTTTCAATATTGAGGTGTTTTTGTCCGGTCGGACCGGGTCGGACCCATCGTGGGGGAAACCGTTGAAAACCGTTCCATTCACTTTGTATTGAAGGAGACCTGTCCTCTGCAAACAAACTTAATTAAAACGTAATCAAACATCCATTTAACAAAAAAATGTTACTTACGACTCTTGTCTGTCCATACGAGCTGTTTTTGTGAAAAATTATTGAGTAATGTTCAATATTGAGGTGTTTTTTCCCGTCCGTGAGGGTTAGCCTATGGTTAGCCTACAGCAGAAGGCTAACATTAGCCTAGCATTCAGCATACATTAGTTAAGAGTTTTGTCTCGATATTGAAAATTACTCAATACTTTTTCACCAAAACAGCTCGTACAGACAGACAAGAGTCGTGGCTTTAAAGAAAGTAACTTGTATTTGTGAAAGGCATGTCATATTACGTTTTTATTAAGTTTGTTTGCCGAATACGGGTGTCATTCAATATAAAGTGGATGGAGCGCTGTGTATTGTTTTCCCCCACGATGGGCGTGGCCTCAGATTATGACGCGCCATGCACTGTCTCTATTTAGCACCATGGACCTATAAAGAAACACCGCAACTGCAATATAACCAAACGGGTAACCATGGCAACCAGCCAAACAATTTTTCTTTCTGCAGCTATGCAGGCGCGCATCCGCCGTGTTGATAAACAGATAAGGTGTCTAATACTGCAGTTTAGAATGGTCTCCTTGATGGTTTTACTATTTTAAGCTGTAGGCTAATTTGTTTGTACAGTAGAACCTGCCTGGTATATTGTTCAGTATTGCTTTCTTTGAATTAAATGTCATGTGAATTGTTTCCAGGTTTGGAAAATTATAAAAATGGAAAAACCTTTGCACCTTAACCGTTTTTGTTTGAATAATTCTTCATTAAAAAGACCATTCAAACAGCAACTTTTTCCTCATGTTTTTGAGAATATACTGTAGGGGTAAAAGCTGCAGCTGGCTTCTAGTGTGGAGTGAATGTTATTGAAATCATTTCTGTCTGTGGTTCTATACGGTATGTGGCAATTATTTAGAAAAATAATAGCCTGCAGCAACACATTGAACAAAAAGAACTATGAACTAGTTCATTTTTGAACTGTGAACTTAGTTCAGAATTTTGAATTATGAACTATGAACTGAACTAGTTCATTTTAAAGTGTGTGAACTGAACTTTGAACTAGTTCACATAGAAAAAGAACTTTCCCAACACTGGATCTGATTGGCCCTGAATCTTACTGCCAGTTGTCTTTTTCATCATACTTTTTGGGACTCACACCAAGGACCCATATTCATGTTGAAAACCATTTAAAGAAGTGCATTTTGCATTCTAGGTGACCTTTAAAGTTAGCTTTACGCTGCAGAAATAGGAGAAATAGATCGAGGGATTCTTCCTATTCTTATCAAATCTTTCCAACATGAGTTGCATGATGCTCACATCTGTAAGGTGTTAAGCTGGTTAGGCTGAAGAAAAACAACACAACCAATCAAATACAAATTAGATAATGTCTCTGTGGCATTCTCAGTGTATTTTCCAGCTGCACCTATGATCTGCTAGCACTTTTCTACATCAAATCAATACATAAATAGCTTGCTGCAGGGTGCACGCTGGCTCTGCTTCCGCTGTGTGGATTAGTGGGTTACAACAGCAGGCCGGGTTCAAGGACGCCAATTTACACACATGTGCAAATGATGAGCAGCGGAGAGCTTATGTATGTCAACAAGTAGTGGACTTATGAAACAGGCTTTGTTAACCTTTACACTGCACATGGCCCGGTTTGAAAATGTCATGTCCAAAGCAAGATAAATGATGATGTCATTTTGGCGTGAATGTATTTGCTCTTGACTTGCACTCGGAGGAATTGATTTCAGCACTATACCTCCAGCAGTTAGAACACATATTGACTAACACATCTCTGTAAGGAAAGCCTGTCTCAAGCATGGGAAGAAAAATAGGTTAAAACAAGCCTGAGCACCATTCACCTGATAGATACAGAGCTATCACAACAAGTTTGTCCTGGCTATCAATGGTGTGTACTATTCACTGAAACCTTTGTAGCCTGTCACCGCCTGCCTACGTACTTCCACTCAATTTTCATTTCCCTTCAGTAGTCAGTCTGGGCCTGCGATATATTCTTAGGTTTTCTCCAGCCAGATTTGTGCCAGTCCAATCAGCGAACAGAGGGAGTGGCTCAGAAGCCAGCGCATGGCATACGTCACAACCAAACGTTATGCGAGTTGGTTGGCAGATCCAGAGTGGCACTGGGCAGATCCAATTGTTTTAAACTTCAATAGACACCCACCTTCAAGTGAGTTAACATTTGTCAATTGAGCGATTCTAGACCTACTGTAAAAATGAAATGAAGTACGACAGGTCATCTATTATATGTTCTCATGAACCTTACAAAAAAAACTTCCTTAACGTCATTCTGGTCTTGACCCCTCTGTGGAAACATAAACTACTTTGGCAAAGCCTAGGAAAAGAGTGTGCACAAGATTGGAAGACAAATCATTAATAGCAGAGACCTGAGTTCACAGCCTTGCACCTCAGACACCGCTAATATATATATTTTTGTTGTTGCTAATACTGTATGTCACGATACTTTCTCCTCTCCTATAGAATATAATCACCAGTTGTGTGATCACATTGCCATTGTTTTGACTGTGTAGAACTGTCAGTACTCTCATGGATGAGATGTTGCTTGTCAGAAAATGCAAACATTTATAAAAACCAATGTAGTGTTTTGTTCTGGTTACAGTGTGGTCCCAATGGGGGAAAAAAAACATTTTGGTATTAATGGGTCCCACATCCTCTCATCTTGAAATCCTGGCAAACTTCTGTTTTAGACTTTGTGCTGTTAGTTCTAATAATAGCAATATTGTCAGTATGTGTGAACCTTGTAGCCTTGGCACTTCTGCTTTGGTTGTTTTCATAATTTCATTTCATTTAATACTTCATTATCATTGCTTGACATTCACCCCCAATAAATCAAATGATATATTTAGTCTTGAGAGGGCAAAAAAACATATTAAATATGCGAGAACAAAAACTAGAACATAGGTAAAAAAAGAAAATGCTGGTGGTTGAAAGGGAACAGAAAAGGATAGAGAGAGAGAGAGCAGATGACACAGTCAAATAGAAAGAGAGCCGGTAGCTTAGCGGAAACACAGTCCTCCATATTAACGACTTGGCCAGAGAGAGAGGGAGACAGAGAGAGAAAGAGAAAGAGAGAGATGGAGAAACAGACAGAGAGCCAGAAAGAGAGAGAGACTGCAGCTGCATGGACCATAGAGCTGAGAGCACAGCACAGTGAGACAGGGCAGGTGGGCAGAGATGATTGGGGAAAGAGAAAGGAAAGGTGGACATCAAGGCATGCCAAAGTTACAGGGAAGGGGGGAATTTATCCAGTATCATTTCTAAAACATTTAGGGATATGTATTGAAAACCTATCTCATGCTGTATCTCTTCTCCATTCTGCTTTTCTGCTTTCATCATTTAGTCCCTTCCCTGTCAACAACTGAAGCATTTTGTGGGTGCTTCATGAGCTTCTTAGCGCCAGGGTCGTGCACCAGGTTATATACACTGCCATACTGAGGAACACAGAGAGAGTTTTGTGGAGCTGGTCAATTATACTTTACAAAATAAGAAAAATACTGCCAAGGACAAAAAGTTTAACTCAGCATTTAAAACAAACACATTACAATTCAAGATGAATGAATTGGAAACAGACTTGAAATGTAACCGTACATATATACACAGGATGTATGTTGCAGCATAGTGGATAGCATTTCATTTGACCTGATTCATTCTATTGTTGGGGGTTTAGGGTACACAAACTGACCATTGAAACAATGACTTAGTAGGCTCACTTGTAACAGCTGTGCAGCTCAGAGAAAATCATTTTGAGGCCAACTCATTCCTAACGGCAGAGTTAAGTTAATGTTTACTTCACAAGGGGAAACCCCTTTTAATCTTAATTATTCAGTATATTAACTGTATGCAAACTGTGCAGGTGTCCTTTCAGTTTTATTCATTATTCAACATTTTGAATAAAAACAAAACCAGCATAGGAAGTATCCATAACACTAGTTACACTGTATATTTACACACATTTAAATGTATGACCGAATGTCTGCTAAAAGTCAGTTTATATACATTTTAATGTAATGGTATTGATTGATTGATTGATTGATTGATTGATTGATTCAATCTATGTCAGACAAATCAAAAATACAAAACAAAAAGAAAAGCACAAAAATACAATAAACAAAACTTATGTTTAAAATGGTTTCACAAAAAATGAATTACATAATTGAATTGATATGCCTGAAAAGGGGTAGGAAGAAGTATACACTTATTTAATCTTATACCCCTTTTACACAGCTCAATAATTGATAGTTATTATATTAGCTTCCTGTGTTCCTTATAACCTCTATACAATATTCATTGGAATCTAAGTCAAAGGTTTTCCTTCAGCCTCTTACTATGTGAAGAGAGCTTTCACTAGATATAATGGCCTCTGCTCTCATTCTTTCACCTCCTCTGGCCATCACTGCTACATGGGGAGAATTGGAAGTGACAGACAGACAGACAAAAGTAGTTATAGCATGCACACAGATAATCCTGATTTTCTGCTTTCTTTCTATGTGTGTCTCATGGTTCATTAGATGTGGATATGGTCCTGCTGAAAACAACAGTTGTTGAATCACAGGTAGAATGGAGAAACACAGAGATGAATATGTATGGGTATATAGGATTTAGTAAATAACAGAGAGGTAGCTGTTTTAGGATTGTGTTGAGAACTTCATCCCCCATAAATAATAGCCACTGATATGAATAAACTAAACACATGTTTAGTTGTGTGTGTGTGTGTGTGTGTGTGTGTGTGTGCGCTTGCGTGTGTGTGTGCGTGTGTGTGTGCGTGTGTGTGCGCGTGTGTGCGTGAGTGTGTGTGAGGAGGTCATAGTGGGGAGGTTCAGCTGTTATTAGTACAGCTGTCTGCTGTGGAGGATAGAATATTGAGTTTCATTCATAAACAGGACAAAGTGTGTCTGCCTCCAAAAGGTGACCTCTGTCCTATTAGTCTCATGCCTGGGATAAATATGTATACACACAGCAATGTGATTGCACTTAGTTTGTAGTCTACGTATATTTAAACAAACTGAAGCTAGCTGGAGTCAATATTTCAAATTATTCAAATAACAGCGCATAATTAATCTTTCTAAACAGGAAATGTCTTAGTACAGCAGTAACAACATGTGATATCACTTTCCATTACTGTAGTATTAACAGGGAGGCCTAGGTTCACACATTCTCAAAATAAACTCTTCAAGTGCTGAGTCACTGTCTATAATAAGACCAAACATTCATCTAGCTAAGTATATTAAATATAGAGTGTGTGCCTTCACTTTTTTTTCAATAAGATGCAGACTAGTGGTAGCTTAAGTGACTTGTTTAATTGCATGTAGTGAAATCCCTATCCCAGGGCTGTGTCTAAGAGGATTACAGTAATGCTAATGCTGGCGTTAAAATAGTCTTAGAGCACTAACTGTCAGCTTGTGTTGACCTGTTGTTGTACATGCACACTCTCTCCTCCTCTACCCATCTCCTCCTCTTTGTTACCATCCCATTGTGTCTTTTTCTTTTCATGCTCTTTCACGTTGCCTTAAAACCTTCCCGTGGCCACACTCCCTCTCTCTCTCTCTCCTCTCTCTCTCTCTCTCTCTCTCTCTCTCTCTCTCTCTCTCTCTCTCTCTCTCTGTGCGTCTCTTTCTCTTCCAAAGGTGATGTGTATTGTCACATGCAGAGAGCCATGAAAACAGCAATTTTACAGCACAGGAGTTTTAGAACAGGAGTTACTGGGGGAGAAAGGGTTGAGCGGACATAGAGCACTACCATGACACACACACTCACAAACACACACACACACACACACACACACAGATACACACACATGCAAACACACACACACGCGTACACACACATATGCACACACACACAGATACACACACACACGGAAACACACACACACGTACACACACGTACACACACATATGCACACACACACGCACACACACACACACACACACACACACACACACACACACACACACACACACACACACACACACACGCACACACACGCACGCAGACACATGCAGACACACACAGTATGTATTACATGTGAGGCCTCTCATTCACTGTAGTGTTTATCTTGCCGGCCTTGCAGAGAATCCCTAAACTTCCCCATTTTTCTTTTCTTTTCTTTTCTTTTCTTTTCTTTTCTTTTCTTTTCTTTTCTTTTCTTTTCATCAACAGTTTCTCTGTCACCTTATTCATCATTATAAGTTTGATTCCAACACTAACATCAACTAATGCAAATATCAAGTTGGGCCAAGAGCATAACTGACATTCCTCTACCTAAAGACACACGATACATCAATTTGATACAACCCTCCGCCGTTTGTTCATTTCAAGGCGAGACTCGGCAGGCAAAACATTGTTTTTTTCAAGCACTATGCCATTGTGAGATGTTTTGTCTATCCTCTTTAATACTAGTAGAAATCAAAGGTTCAAGTTCAAGTATAGTTCAGCCGGTTCTACAGTGAAGATATGAGAGGATCCCTCACTGGTTCACTCCCTTCCTTTTTTAAAAAGCATGGTGCATTTTCCCATATGCAGTTTAAAGTATATTCATAATAATCATATGGTTCAGGTTTAAGGCATGTTTCATAATCATTTATCTCACGATGGTGAAGTTGAACCGAGTTAGAAGGATAAGCAGAAGATTAATACAAAAATGCAATCAAAATACATTTGAGCGTTCCAGACTTTTTCAAGAGCGCCGCACCACACTTTCTTCCTGATGTGGTTTTGAACGAGCCATAAGCCAGCAGCAACAGAGCACTAGTGATGGCCAACAAATATTCTCTCTTGTGAAATAACTTTTTCTATATTTTACAAATGCACTACCCGGATTACTTTCCCGTAACTTTGTCTGACCAGTTCATAACATGTGACATGTAACTGCCCAGACCTCAAAGGGAGGAGAGTCTAGAATGGATGATTGAGCACATAAAAAGCGTATTGTTGGCATGTGTTGTTGAGTAAACGATAGCCTTATAATCTCACATATTTAAGCTTATTGGTCGCACAGCTCTGAAACAGTTGAGCAGACAGACAGGTTCCATTGCAGCTCATGTTTAGTGAATGGACGTTCTCTTCTGAAAGTCTAGACCAAAGAGTGCTGCAGAATGTATCTTCTAGGTCTGTCCCTTAAGTTCACATTTGACTTGATGACCTTGGGTGATCATAACCGTAGGATAGGATATTAGGAGGATAGGCCTGATGAATCCATTTGAGATGTAATACAGAGAGATCAGCAACAGCACAACATGACTGTTCTATATATTTATTTATTATTCTTTCGGACAATTCCACACAATACACAATTTTCTCTTGCAAATATTCATACATCATACTTTGTGTTGTCCGAAGGGAGACGGAAGAAGCCAAAGGCTTATCATATACTAGTAAGGCCCGGACCGCACCACACATCCACATATCTTTATATCGTCTTTTTCTTTCCCTGAGACATGTCGTCTTTTTGCTAAAATAGAGAAATGATCTGTTGTCTGTCATATTGACATCATACCAGCAGAATGTATGTGTGCATGTATAAGTTTTGTAAATGAAAGGCATCATAGAAAGTACGGTCCAGTGCTGCGGTGGAAACACAGACAACACCAGAGGAGAACCTGGAACTAAAAGACTTCCTTTCAGTGATGTTGGTGGAAATGCAGTTTAATACAAAAGCATGTTCCCACCTTCAGTACATCGCTGCAGCCCCCCATGGTGTGAGGAGCTCGGTCCACCTCCATGCCCCACAAAGGCAGTCCGTGGCTGGGTACAGAGCCCGGCCTCACTCCCTTCTCTTCACTGGGAGTCCAGAGGTGGAATGAGTTTTCACGCTCCATGAACCACGACTTTTAAACTACTAACTGACCTCTTTCACTGAGCCCAACAGCCTTTCACTTACTTTCTCAGGGATCTATTGTGTCCTCTCTTTCCCTTTATTTCCTGAACTCTCTCCTGTTGTCTCTCTCTCTCTTGCTCTTTCTTTGTCTCTCTCTCTCTCTCTTTCTCTCTTTTGCTGTACCTGCATGTTGTTCTCTCTCACCTCTTGTAAACTCCTGTGACCATTGCTTGTAAAACTTTTAATAGCCTTCCTGTGTGCCCTCCTGTTCTCTCTCTCTCTCTCTTGTTCATTCTTCTCTCTGTGATGGAGTTCAGACCCTGACCTGCTTCTCTGCCTTATCCTTTCCTTTTGATTTACTGTCAATGTCCATTACGTCTTCTCTTGTGTTTCATGCCGCAATCTTTACATTGTAGGGCTGGTTTTATCTCACACCATTACTGCTTCATTGGTAAACAAAATGCGATCACAAAAGGCAATCATTATAATGATGGTTTAAATGTATTTTTTATTTCATCTATAACTCCGAATGAGGTCAGTGGGGTCAGGCATTTTACAAAGAAACATGCATTTTAATTTTGATTCATTTTGATTAATCTTATAAATATAACTTAAATATGTTATTTTAATGTGTATATTTGTGAAAACATTCTAGAAAAAAAGGTGTAGCAATAATCTTCAGAGGGGGGATGCAAATGTCATCTTAACAGGTCAATACAATTCTTGGTATTATGGTATTTTACAATGTTACAGTAGTGACACATTTTGGGAGAAGAGTACCATTCGAAAACAGGGTGTGAATACCAAATGTACTGCACTTTTAGTAGATATGTATGTCTATCTAAGATAATGGCACAGTATCTTTTTTTCACAATTTCAAAATGTGTCCAACTATTTTGCTGCATTACTTATATTATTTGATATACTTTGAACTAAGCTTAGCATCCTTCTTGCTGCATGGATAGAGAGAGAGAGAGAGAGAGAGAGAGAGAGAGAGAGGGAGTGATGAAGAGAAAGAATAAGTGTGGTGCAAAAAGAGAAAAGGCGATGGCGATAGAGGGATGGAGAGAGAGTCATAGTAGGGCTTGTAATGGCCATGCTGTTGACAAAGCACCTCTCTGCTCAACCGCAACTCACATGTCAGTCTACGCCACACAGCAGTCCATCACACCCATGACAAACTCTTACATTACAGTATAGGTTGTAAAATCCTGCCCTAGTTTTCACACATTTGCTACAAAACGTTAGTCCATGCCATTCCTTTACAGCAGGATGGTGACTATATGCAAACAGAATGGAAGCAGATATTTCTTTTTCAGTGATCTAGGTTTTTGTTCCCCTTATTTCCTTCTTTCTCATATTTCTTGTCACAGTATGTTTCTTCAAGGGGTGTGCCCGTGTACAGGTGTAACCGGTTAGCAAATCATAACCGTTTAGGAAAAATCAATAAATGAAAGCCATTTTTTTTTTTCAAGTTTTGAAAATGATTTCAATATGTCCGGGAGACACACATTCATTCATTTAACATCATACATTAAACAAATTATTTGGGGATGATAAAAGCTAGTCTGCAGAATCTGTCCATCCCTGTGCGTGTGTGTGTGTGTGTGTGTGTGTGTGTGTGTGTGTGTGTGTGTGTGTGTGTGTGTGTGTGTGTGTGTCAGCCAGGACTGCAGTCACGCAACAGACACACATGCACGCGCACACACATACACAAACACAGACAGGGAGTCGCTATCGGGCTCCAGTCACAGCCAGGGAGGAATGATGAAAGATAACCTCAAGATTATTAAAGTTACCCAGTTGACGTGCACTACGCTCGTAAGTAGCCTCAGTGCAATAAACCCCCAAAGGTAAAAAGCCCAAACTTTATAACATATGTTCAACCTGCATACATGTGGACAGTTGGAAGTTGCAGGCCATGATTTGTCCCAACAAATCCATTCAACGCATGGATGTCACCCAATCTAAATCCTGCTAGAAAATATGACTTACTGTGTTTTGCCGGATAATATTAGAAGAAAAGCGTCTCCTTAACCTGACATAATTGTTTTATAAAGAGCTTCAACTCCCTTCATGCACGCTTTAAACTGAGCTAAAACGTTAAGAGAAGCTGCTCAAACACAGCCATGGCTGCTGCAGGCTAGGACTCTTCACATCATTACACTTTAGGGTCTCAGTGACACTACAACATGGACACACACACACACACACACACACACACACACACACACACACACACACACACACACACACACACACACACACACACACACACACACACACACACACACACACACACACACATAAACAAATTGTTATGTATATCATTGTTTCTTAATTAGTTTTCTTTCTTTACCCGAATGCTCAAAGACACTCTCACAGACCGGACCCCCACCAAACCCATTACTGTTGGCTTAGGAAAATAACAGCCATATATTATTTAAATTTTATTTTTGTATATGGACGATCCAATTTTACTTAGTTCCATTACAAAGAATGTAAGTGGTACTGCACAGAGAGTGTATAGCTTTCCCCTCCTTTACAACCTATGTCCCGCTAAAGCAATCTGTTTCCTTTTCCTCTGTTAATGTAGATCTCAGTAGCATAGTGAAGAGCCCTCATGACAAAGCTCTCACATTAAATACTTGAATAATGCCAATCATAGAAATAAATGTCATTCTTCTGGAGGTAACTATTTGTAAATTGTTACAGGCATCTATTTTTTTCCCGCTACCTTTACTGGTCATTTGAGCTTGAAAACTATTCACCAAAAGTGGGATCTTAGTTTTATACTTTAATGTCTTAAATATAGAATGAATGCCCCGTACATTGGGATGCTCATTAAAGAGTTGGTGTGTGCATGATGTCCCTTTGACATGCATGTTACTTAAGAAGAACCATGGGGATGGGTGTTTTTCTTCTGCTGCACTATGACAGCTTTGCAATTTCCCTCTCCTCCTCACTGAGATTTTGTATTAGGCAGACCATCACCCACCACATGATGTAATGTGTGTGTGTGTGTGTGCGCGTGTGTTTGTAGCATTTAGCCTTAAAGGTTTGTATAAGTGAAGAAATTACAAAGCCGACAAGACAGCATATGGAGAAAAGAGAGAGACATAAAGAGAGAGAGAGAGAGAGAGAGAGAGAGAGAGAGAGAGAGAGAGGGAAAGTGAGTTATTCCTCTGTTCCCCATCCTTCTGTCCTCTCTTAGCTTGCTCTGTTCTCTAGTACTGGGCAGTGGCGAATGAGAGAGTCAGGCTGGGACATGGAGATGTGACACAGTGCTATTGGCATAGCAAACATCCCAATGCTCTTCTTCAATTTGTCTTAGAGGATGTTTACAACTAAACCAAGCACCCGAGTCTGACTACAGAACATAGCACAACTAGAGCCAATACCTGTCTGTCTGCAGATAGAGTAAATACATGACTATCTTTTTTAAGATAATCCATTTTTTGGTATTTTCAAGCTTTATTTGGATAGTACAGAGTTGAAATGGGGAGACAGAGTGAGAGGGGGATGTCATGCTGAAAAGGTCCACGGGTCGGATTTGAACCCGATCCCACTGCAACGAAGGCCGGAGCCGATATGGTACACGCTAAATCCACTACGCCACCGGAGTGCCCCGTAAATACGTGTCTTTCATTGGATGTGTCCATCACCGTGGAACATTTGATTTAAATTGCATCCAATACTGACATAAATGTAATGGTACTGAGTATACTGATGGCTCTGTTGTCAAGTGAATGGCGCCAAAGGGCTTAGCTGAAATAGAACAGAAAGGAAATGAAAGGACGAGGTGAAATGGTTTATGAACTTTGCCATTTTTAAATCAAATGTCACCACTCAAACATAATATAACACATACAATCTGACATGTACATATAGAGGATACTGTATGTATTTGGATGTTTGTATTTTTAGTTTTGTTCTAAATGTAACGTCATGCTGTTTGTCATGTGCAGCCTCAGGCCTGGTCTATTTAGAGTCACTGCTCTGTTGTTGAACTGACATCATAGTTTGATTTCTTTTTACATTACTTTCATTTATATTTCGCCCAATTACCGCATCAAAGGAATTCATATTTCCTTGAGTATATTATTAAAGGACAGTTATGGTCTGTGAGAGTCTGTCACAGATGTCTCTCTGTCTCCAGCTGATTTGTTCACTA
>CM049399.1:13275000-13322500 GCA_026929865.2 Hyperoplus lanceolatus
CAGTCAGTCAAAGTTTGGAAATGAATGGTGATGCCAAGATTTATTAGACAATGGTACAGGCAGATGGTCCCATACAATTGTATTGTTTTGCACTTAGTTTTTATTTCTAAAAGAAATTCCTTCGGGATCAATACAGTGTGTATCTATCTATCTATCTATCTATCTATCTATCTATCTATCTATCTATCTATCTATCTATCTATCTATCTATCTATCTATCTATCTATCTATCTATCTATCTATCTATCTATCTATCTATCTATCTATCTATCTATCTATCTATCTATCTATCTATCTATCTATCTATCTATCTATCTATCTATCTATCTATATCTATCTATCTATCTATCTATCTATCTATCTATCTATCTATCTATCTATCTATCTATCTATCTATCTATCTATCTATCTATCTATCTATCTATCTATCTGTCTGTCTGTCTGTCTGTCTGTCTGTCTGTCTGTCTGTCTGTCTGTCTGTCTGTCTGTCTGTCTGTCTGTCTGTCTGTCTGTCTGTCTATCTATCTATTTACGTATCTATCTATCTATGTATCTATCTATCTATATATAGTATCTACAGTATCTATCTATCTATCCATCCATCTACTGTATCTATGTATCTGTCTATCTATTGTATCTATCCACACAACCCATGTAGCACTCATCTGATCTGAGTTGAGACTGCTGCATGATCTTCATTTCAGAGTTTTGTCACAATGACTGGACCAATGTGAAAGGATCAGTATCACTCCCATGGATCAGCCTAATCCGGGTTTCATGTTCTATTCAAACACTGGCTGTTTATCTGCTCAACATACCTGTCACATGACATGCTATCAGATAACTGTGTGTGTGTGTGTGTGTGTGTGTGTGTGTGTGTGTGTGTGTGTGTGTGTGTGTGTGTGTGTGTGTGTGTGTGTGTGTGTGCGTGCGTGCATGTGTGTGTGTGTCTGCATGTCTGTGTGTGAGAGAGAGAGACGAGAGTATGTGTGTAGACAGCCAAGGTGTCATATAGGCACTATAGATCTCCCGCAGTCAAAACACTCACCAACTGCCACATACCTTTACCCCTATACACTGTTCTCTCTCGGTGTCTTTCACACACACACACACTCACACACACACACACACACACACACACGCGCACACACACACACACACACACACACACACACACACACACACACACACACACACACACAAAAAAAAAACACCACGCTGCCTGTCTGGTTCTTTAACCCAGGCTGTGGGCATACGTGGCTCTGTGAGTGGATTTACAAATAAAATATCTCAGAAATGTTTACAGCCCAGATAATATCATTTGAGTGCTTAAACACACACACACACACACACACACACACACACACACACACACACACACACACACACACACACACACACACACACACACACACACACCACACTAATATTATAGTATTTATTTTACTGTTAGTGCTGTGTTCTACTTGTCCGATACTTGGCTAGAGGGCCATGTACCTGTCAGATCACAGGAAGCACTGCTTTGTGTGTGTGTGTGTTGGTTCAAACAAAACAAAACAAACACACAAACAAACACACAAACAAACAGACAGACAAACAAACAGACAGACAAACAAAATACATTCCAAATATTCTCTGTATTTCTTCTTCATCATAACGCCAGTCCACAGCACATGAACAGCTGCCTAAACCTGAAGAATGCTGGGATTAGTGTATCAGTGAGCTGAGGCTATAGGTTTAACCCAGGACCTTACTCTGAGTAACCATGATCACACCAGCTGCTGCTGCAAAAAGGCTTTATAGATATTACTATTTTATTTATTTCCCACGTGACTCTGTTATGCCACTACGTATATATATACAGTATATATTTATGTTCAGATAATAGTATTTTATATTGGGTTTGAAACAACAATCTATGGAATAGCATCTCAACAATGTAGCAAAATCAGTAAACGTCTTGCTTCCAGTCTATGGCCATTACACAGATAGCATATCCCCACTATATGCCCTCTAAGACAACATGTACACTCTTGCACGTGTATAACCTAGATGTTTTTTTTTCTTAATATTTTCTTTCAAAGTGAATAGTAAGTTAATGAATAAAGGGTTAGTTAGCTTTGACGCATATTTGAATTCAGTTTTGGCTCCACGTGGCTTTGAAAGTTGTATTTGTAGCTATGCTGATTGTGCGAATACACATAGAAGGAGAGACAGAGGGACACAGTGATGCAGGGGTGCAAGGGACATGTAGTGTTTAGCTAGGAGATGAAAGGAGTAAGAGGGTGAGATGTGACTGTTCTCATTTGGAGGTGCTAATCCCTCCAATGACATACACACACTCTGAAAGCCTCGCACAATCAAACACACACAGATTCATGCATGCACCTGTTGTGTCAAGAAACACCCCACACAACTGGTCCCTGGATTGAACAGGTGTTGATATCAATGACATACATACACACTGCTGATTTATAGGTATTCTGTCAAAATAGTCTATGAAAATAGTGACCCTTGCCCTTATGTCTTGATTACTTAGAGATTGTTCAAATGCTTTTATTGATAGTGTGGAGAGAGAGACAGAGATGATATAGGGGTATAGAAGGGAATGACATGCACACATTGTTTTACTTTCCACACACCCACAGCAATGCAGAAGTAGGAAAACTAATTCTTCAAATATATTTCAAAATTGCACGTACACACGCACTCACACACACACACACGCACGCACACACACACACGCACACACACACACACACACACACATGCGCACACACACACACTCACACACTCAGCCTTTTCACCCCCTATTTTAGGCATTAAAGGCATAATGTAAATAGTATTAATGTTATGTAAATGCAAGGTGTAGAATAGTATAGTGCATTTGTGTGTGTGTGTTTGCATTGTTGTTGTTGGAGCAACAGATCAGTTATGGTTGACAACATGTCTCTGTCAGCTATGTGTGCACTGTGTGGTTACAGTCATTTCACACTGGATTACCCCTCGCTCTGTCTGTCTGCTTGTAATTGACTTGCACCCATAATACACATTCAGACAAGTGTGTGTGTGTGTGTGTGTGTGTGTGTGTGTGTGTGTGTGTGTGGTGGGTGGGTGGGTGGGTGGGTGCGTGTGTGTGTGTGTGTGTGGGTGCGTGCGTGCATGCATGCGTGCCTGCATGTGTGTGTTTCGAGAGCCCCAGTCCTGGGATACTGAATGTCCATGAAAAACTCATGTCTCTAAATCCCACAAGAAGCACTATCTAACTGCCAACTCCAGCGGGATTGATATGACTAGAAGGTTGCTCAGTGGGGATGAGTGAAATAGCAGGACTGATGCTCTTTGATCAATGCTGCTGATTTACTGCCATGGGGCTTTCCACTGTTCATGCACAATAAATCTAAAAAATTTAAACAAGTGAGTGCTGTGAACTCACAAAGTATCGGATTGCGGTCAAACAGAATGTAAACCATTGTGGGAAAAAAGTAGATAGATAGATAGATAGAAAGATAGAAAGATAGATAGAAAGATAGATAGATAGATAGATAGATAGATAGATAGATAGATAGATAGATAGATAGATAGATAGATAGATAGATAGATAGATAGATAGATAGATAGATAGATAGATAGATAGATAGATAGATAGAGACAGATTGAAATAGATGGATTTATAGATAGATAGATAGATAGATAGATAGATAGATAGATAGATGTATACCCATGTAGCCTCATTATATGAGAGTACTTGTAACTGCAGTTTCACTTGGTGTCAGATGGTGTTCAAAGTAGTCTGATAGAGTACTATAATGAATTTGATTGTGTTTTTTTGAGGTACAATAGAAAAAGAGGAAGAAGAGCTGAATGTGAAAATGTATAGAATAGATTTCATCATTGCCGGCTTTCTTAGCCTGAATTACTGCAAGCAGGCAGAGGACTGCAGGTTTCCAAATCATGCCCGTATACTCCCATAAAGCCATAATGTGTTGTAAGGTATGTGCTTGGTTAAAATGACATGTGCAGCTGTGTACTGTAGGTATGTTTTTGCGTGTTGGGGAGTTCCATGTTGTTTTCAAGTGTTCAGCTTCACAGCCCGAGATAATTACAACTTCTTAAGTTACCGAGATGAAATTGATATCGGTGATAAAAGGCAGGAGAGAGTGGCAAAAATAGAAAAGCCAAGATGAAAGCAAGAGAGAAATCATCTCAGTAGAAAAGAGAGCACAAACTGTCACACTGTGTTAGGATGACTTTATTTTAATTAAGCTGATATCAGTGATAGCATGTGTCTGATGGATATCAAGTAGATGTATTTATATCGCCCAGTTGCACTTTTGACAATGTGCCGCAGGGGGATTTAACACGATTATTTAATGTGATTATTACATTTTTAAATAGTCCTTTATTCTCTCTCTCCCTCTCTCTCTCTCTCTCTCCCTCTCTCTCTCTCTCTCAATTGTTTTATTGGTATGACTATTACCATTACAAATAACACAAATATTACAAAATAATAGCTGAGCTTTGGTTGACTTTTCGCTTTCTCAATAAAGAGAGAAAACACAGGGTAAGTTGATATTTCAAAGAGAAACATCTATACAGTATATATTGTTCTATACATTTCTCTTCATTCTTTCCATTGAGCAACCATTGAGTTGCGTACATGTTTTTGTAACACACACACACACACACACACACCTTATCTATTATTATATCCCGCAGCAAAGACAACTATGTCATGCCTTTTATTATATACACCTGCAGAAAACATGCAGAGGTGTGTAGCTGAGTGGTGGGCCTCTGACTCTCTCTTACTCTGAATGAAAGCATGAGGCACTTTCTCATCCCCCTCCACACAGACAGACATGGCACTTTGCTAACAGTGAAGCGTTAGGCCAGGAACGTGAAGCATCAGCCCACTATCTAACTCATTCACAGCCCTCCACTTAGAGTCACAACTAATGAGCTTCCTCCCACATTTAACAGGTGATCAGTGTTTTATCAAATAGAAAGCGGCTCATATCAGATTACTGAATAGTCTTAAAATCCTGTATTTTATTAGCAATCAGAAGAGAAATCATATTTATATTGACTGTGTGCAGACGTGGAACATAGCTGAACTTATTTCATGTGAAATTTAGCATATATTCTTCTTGTGGTTGGTTATTGTTTGGGTGTGCACTGAGTGCCTCATATGCTTTCTATTAAATACTTCAAGCATGTGCTGAGTAAGTGATTGCACTGACATATAACACACAGTTATACTCAGTGTCGCTCTCCCTTTTCTGTCTTTCCTCTCTATCTCTCCTCAGTGTGCCTAAAGGCAGGTATTAATTGAAGTACCCTTGCTATAATAGCTACTAATTGTTAATCAGAGAGCCTTTTTACAGAGCTGTCTGATTGTAATTACAGCGGCTGGTTAGCCGGGCCTCTGTCATTAATTAGACTTTGTGACCTCGGTAATTGCTGAGCCTTACATGTATGTGCCAGGGTTTTTTTTCTCCACGGACGGGAAGTAGAAATAACTGTTATTTCATGAGGACAGCCGTATGTAATCATTTATATAATCTATTGGCCCTTGGTTGTCAGGTTGCAGAACAGTGGTAACATGTCAAGTCTAAGAAGAGACAGAGAGAGAGTTTTTTTTTTAAAACCAGAATGCAGGATCAATTATATTTACAGGTGGTGGATGTTTTTCTACAAAATATGTACGTACAATGTTTATGTCTTAACTAGTAGAACCCAACGTGTCTAGTGTATGTTGCTTATGGAATAGAAGCCTTTATTTCCATTATATAATGTAAATGTGCTTCTCCTTAAGGTGCATTAAAAAACAGACATCCACAGCATTCATACCACTAGCTTATCAACTAAGATGTTGCCAGTGTTTGTACATACAACTATATAAAAATACAGATTGTACTAACAGATAACTGTTCACAGTATCAGTGTACTGCAGTGTTGTTTTAGTATTATTGATATGATGCTATATTAATACATAAAACTTTTCTGATGTCAGTACAAAACTAAAGGGAATAATATAATGACCACATATCATATCATCTCATAAAATGCGCTAATAAAGCAAAACTTTTTATGAACATCTGAGCTTCAGTAAAGTTTCACAAACATGGATTAAGTCTAGTCCTGGACTAAATTGTATTTTCAATGGACAATCACCATTCAAAAATCCATTTAGTCCAGGACTAGTCTTAATCAATGTGAAACTGTTCTATCTACCACACTCAGTCCATCTGTGCTGGATAGGTCATTAAGACAAAGGGCTTAACCATGTACACGTGTCACACTACACATTACTAATGATCCACTTATCTCTCTCTCTCTCTCTGTTGTTCCTTCTCTCTCTCTCTGTTCCTTCTCTCTCTTCCTTCAGGCACTTCCTCTTTAAGACAGGTACGGGAACCACACCCCTCTTCTCCACGGCAACCCCTGGCTACACCATGGCAACGGGCTCGGTGTACTCCCCGCCCACCAGACCGCTGCCCAGGAACACACTGTCCCGCTCGGCCTTCAAGTTCAACAAGTCCTCCAAGTACTGCTCCTGGAGGTGAGGGGGTCGCAGGGATGAAGTGGGCTGATAACTGTATATACATTGTCATCATTGTCAGCCATTATTTCAAGTTTTTTTTTTTTAACTCTCTCCTCTAGACACTCCAGCTGTCATTCAGTGAGAAAAAAATCATTCTACAAGGGTTCTGAAAAGTGTATAATCACATACGTGTTTATGAGTGTTAATCAAACATGTGGAGAGTGGATATTTTAGTATAGCAGTATGCATATGTGAGTGTGCCCTATTAAAAGGGCCGTCATGTGGACATTATAGTGATTTGCCAATAGAGTATATTGTGGAAGTCGATCACTCTTCTACAATTAAACAATTGCAAAGCAGCAACAATACATTACTGTTATGCATTACTGAACAGGTGACAGTAACACAACAACAATATGTTTGTTTGTTTACTTCCTCAGGTGTACAGCCCTCAGTGCAGTAGGTCTGTCTGTACTGCTCTCTGTGCTGCTCTGCTACTGCATAGGTAAGACCACACACACACACTCACACACGCACACACACACACACACACACACACACACACACACACACACACACACACACACACACACACACACACACACACACACACACACACACACACACACACACATTTCCAAATCCGTGCTGTGAATGTATGCCTCCAGATTAGTGTGAAAGGTTACTGTAGTTTCCACCTCATATCTCTTCCCATCTTGTCCGGCTTGGTTTATCTCTCTGTGTATCAGCCGTGCTTGTACTCTAGCTGCTGCATCCGTTGCTTTTCATTTTCATGAGCCAAACAGATATAAGCACTGCCTGGCTTTTCCTTTCTCCAGGCCTTATTCCTCTCTCTCTCTCTCTCTGTCTCTCTCTGTCTCTCTCTCTCTCTCTCCCCTGCTGTGTGCTATAAGACGTAACGTGTAAGATAATATGTCAGGCATATTTTTACAGTAAGCCATAGCTGTAATCCACCTTGGAAACATGGTTTTAATATGTGTGTGCAATCTGTTCCCTCAGGAATTTTTACACGAGAGTATTTTTTTCTCTCTTGTAAGAACAATAAGACCTTAATCATTGTCTTCATCAGAAGGAGCCACAGTAATAGTGATGACAGGCCTTCATCAAACTGAACAGGAATGCGTCTTGGAAAGCCCGACTTTTCTTCCAAGGTGCTGACGAAAAGCAAGAATATCTACAGTCTAATAACTCAAATCGTTTGTTGTCAGGTGTGTTTAGCGTTACATGAACCTGACTGAGCCAGTGGTGAAATGTGGCCTTATAGGAAATGATTATGGATCTGGACTAGATTTCAAATTTATTTTTGCTAGTTTTCTTTGTTCTTTTGACTTTTCAGACATTTGTGAAAACCTCACCGTTTGACACCATTTCTGCCATTACAACATCCATATTGATGTCATACAGTTTGAATGACTTTTGATTGAAATGGCTGTGTTGTTAACACTTTAGTGGCCCATTTGAATGTGAACTCATCTTCAGTCATTTTGTGTGTTAAACCTTGGCTGACCTCGCCCCTGGCATTTTGAATAGCATTAAAGCAGGGGCAACTGTCCCATGGGGTGGGGGGAGTAAGTTCACACTGTTGAATATGCATTGTTTCTGGGTGTTCACATTTGACTGTTTTAACTAGGAATTTCATTTTGAAGCGTGGGAACGAGCCCAACCATATATTTAAGTGCAAGTTTTCACTCAAAGAAGAAAAACAAGTAATATTAGCCCTGTACATTCCCAATAGAGGCCTAGCATTTACAGCTGTAGTCTTTGAGAACACTTTAGCTTTAAAACTGTCAGGGCCGTTTGCTCCTTGTTAGATTATGTGCGAGTGATATTTTCTTTTTTAAAAGCCCAGAGAGAAGTAGAGAGAGAGGGGGGGGGGAGAAAGGGTAGAACAAAAGAGTCAGAGGGGAGGACGAGTGGTATTTTATCTAAAGGTCATCCATTCCCTCAATGAACAAGACACAATTATGATTGGAGCTCGGATGGTCCTTGGACATTGAGATCTTTCTTGCCTTAGGCTATTTTGTGTGTGTGTGTGTGTGTGTGTGTGTGTGTGTGTGTGTGTGTGTGTGTGTGTGTGTGTGTGTGTGTGTGTGCTGTATCAAAAGCTGCCTCAGGCAGCATTGTTAGAAATATGTTATTTTTTTCTTTTTTCATTGGAAGCATCTACTAATAGTTTTATGATATTTAATGATTTACATACACACATACTCTCGTCTCTCTCTCTCTTTCACACACACACACACACACACACACACACACACACACACACACACACACACACACACACACACACACACACACACACACACACACACACACACACACATGGTTTAGCACAGGCACACAAGAATACACCCACACATCCACACAGCTATTCACACCAGTGATCCACAGTGTACACAAGGCTGCACAGGAACATATGTCTTGATTGTCAGTATTTGTATTTGGTCTGTTACACTCTGGTCCATTATAATGTGGACAGTCAGTGAAAACAAAGCACAGTGTACACTGTAGTATCCAGAGTGGCGATAAGACATCCTTATGCAAGCACATACTTTAACTTCAAACATCATACTTGGCAGAGATATTAAACTGATTTGACTATCGACATTCACACAAGGCGAGGTGAAGTGTATTGCCCAAGGACACAACAACCATGACACAAGTGGCAGGACGGGGATCGAACCACCAACCCTTCGATCATTGGCCGACCCACTCTACCACCTAAGCCACAGTCGCCCCTTTGGGTTCCATAATGTGTATATACATGGAGCAATTCCTCACACGGTGGCACCAATTATGTAGTAATTTCTTACATTGGGGCAACATTTATGTAGCGATTACAAGTGGTTCAGATTAATCCTGCTATTAGAAATTAATCTGAAGATTAATAATACCTTAATAATTTATTAAAGTTCAAAGGGGCACCACCATTAATTTAAGAATGGAAAAATAATAGCAAATTGTCTTGTTTAATCAATGATTTATTCTCAAATGTTGATTAGTCCTAGTCTAATGATCATTTCCATAAAATAATGTAATCAAATAATTACTATTATAAATTTGGTAATATGATATTAACACTGAAGGCTACAGAATACTTTACTTGTTGGTTGTGGACTTCCCAATAATATTCACACAAATGAAGGACAGAAACTTCTAGTCACAAAAGAAAATGCATGTAATTTATTTAACAGAAAGTAAATAAAATCAACACATTTAAAAACCACTAAAACTAAAGCACACAGTGTGTGTGTGTGTGTGTGTGTGTGTGCACGCGTGTGTGTGTGTGTGTGTGTGTGTGTGCACACGTGTGTGTGTGTGTGTGTGTGTGTGTGCACACGTGTGTGTGTGTGTGTGTGTGTGTGGTATGTGGATGCAAATTGAGTGTTCGAGTGTGTGTGTGTGTGCATGTGAGGTGTGAAAAGCCTTTGTCTGTGGGGGGAAGAGCTTGAGGCTTGGTTAGCCTGTGTGTTGTGTTCCCCTAAGGTTAAGATCTCAAAGTATGTAACCCAATTAACAAACAACAATGAATAGCTCAAACTAAGTAAATATACATTTCCAAGGTAACAGTCTTTAAAGCCATGTGTTCTTGCTAAGCTAAGCCCAGTATTTCATACGATACCAGATGTTTACACAGCGTTCGTTGCAGTGTTGGGAGACTGGTCTTCATGGCATGAAACAGGGGTTTTGCTTCGCGGGTCGGTCTTGATGCAGTTCGGATGAACTGGTGCTTTCTGGAGACCAGAGCTTGTCTGGGTCCAGAAGGTTGAGCTACCCTGGTCTGGGGTGGTTAGCAAAGCAGGAGAGAGCATGCTACCTTCCTTGAGGTCGTAGAGAAGAGTGTGGACCTCCTGCCTCTGGGTGGAGGCGAGGAGAAAAAAAGACTGAGCTGTGCCAGCTCACTTGCTATTAGCAAAAACAGCATAAGACTTCTTGACCAATGGCAGAAGAGACAGGGGAAGGACCTCCTGGCTTGTGGTTAGAACAGAGGGACTGATAGGTGTGGCTTTACAAACAAAAGCCTGGCTTCAGGCAGAGAAAGGTGTCAAAACACAGATAATGTCTTGGCTCAAGGCAGAGGAATGTTGGGGGTTTTGACAAAACACTATCCGTATTTAAAGTCACAAGGCCAGTGAATGAAATACATGTACACATTCACTACATACATAATAAATAAGGGAAATGTCACCAATTGTTCTGATTGCTTGCTTGACCAAATGGAAAAAACAACTGTCGGTCCAATGACTTCCATTGCAATGTGCTAATTTGAAGTGTTCTGGAAAGTAGTTTTTTAGTGCAGATGCAGTACTTCATGATCCTAATTCACTCACACCACCTATACATCATTTCATGTAATAACTACCATCAATGGTAGTCAAAATAAGTTCAATAATGAGGATACACTGCTTAGTTTCAATCATCACCTCTTCTCCTGAATTTGCAACATTTGCATTCAGGCCTAAGATATGTTGCCATAGTTCTAGCATCACCTTGGGACTGACAGCATAGCGACTGGTAATACTAATTGTAAGTTGATTCTAATCTTCTATGAATTTGCAGTATTCAGTAGTTTGTAAAATAAAATAAAATAACAAAGACACAGTGCAAGAAAGTCTGTGGCTCAGATAAATATTAATGAATCAGCTCATTTAAATCTGTCTGTTATCCCAGTGGTTCTTGATTTCACAGTAGTATTAATCTTTCATTAAAAAGTGATAGATCTCAACAATAATTTGATTGTTATGCCTCAGAAACTACTGGGCTAGACTTTTAACGACATGTAAATGTAGGGAGTATTAGGTAGATACTCCCAAATGTGCATATGTATTCAAACATTTCTGAAAAGATTGTAAAAGTCTAAAATGGCAAAGTTTCATGATCATATCTATAAGTAAAACATGTTTACACCTGCAGTGTCCCCTCTTTATTAGACTTGTTCAACTAAACACTCTGTATATATTTATTATTATTATATATTTAAGCGCTCTGAGTGAGAGAAGAGCGCTATATAAATAAAATTTATTATTATTATTATTATATGGTTATGCTGAGGCAACTCAATCACATTGTCAAGATGAATATAGTGTCAATAGTAGGGTTGATGAAGGGCAAACCTTTACTGCAGGTCTGGACACAGACTGTGTTGTGCTTTAATGAATGTCTGACACATCACATAGCCATCCAGCATGTTGACCTCTAGGGCCTTTAGTTTCAGCTCTCAGCTCCTCTGCTTCCTGCATTGGCATTCAGCATTGGCAGTGGACATAAATTGTGAGCTGCGGAATCATCCAATATGGATGGAAGTCCTTGGGAAAACTGGCTGAAATAACTTTAAGCAACAAATCAGAATGATAAAGGTGGAAGTTACCAGCATTTTAACAGGAGAACACATCACACACAGGAGTGTTAGGGAGATAGATCTTTTTCACAACAGATAGTTTGACAGCAAGAAAAGCATTGCTGTCACTTCTGTAATTCAAGTGTCTTCCATTAAGTTATTCCTTAAAGGGGCACTTTACACGGTGAAAACGTGACAGTTTTCCCGTTTTTTGGTTTAAAAAAAACCCCCGTTCAGACCCAATTTATCTGACATCTTCACTCGTACACATGTTTTCAGAGGAAACGGGACGAAATCGCTGTTGTAAGCATGCAAGCCAATAGTCAGCGGTGAAACTAGATAGCTTTTTCCGGTACAATTTGATGCATAAAACCTTACTGTAACCGAAAATGGTTGGAGGTTGGAGCCGTGACGTCAGCGTTACCAGGGAAAATAGTTTAGGTGTTTACAAGAAACCAAAACTGTTGTGTTTTCCAAAAAATCCTCCCTGGGAGGGGATCTCAAAAACTTGCGGTTTCATGTGTGTGTTTGCTTTTTTCATGTAAATTATATAGTGCATCCGCGGGAATTTTTCCGTGTTTGCACCGTTTCATGTTGTCGTGTAAAGTGCCCCTAAGAGTTAGGCCTCAGAAACTTTCACTGAGTCCTCAGGTGAAGCCCAATCAGGCAACATGAGTGAACACATAGATGTGTTTGATGGCATTGCATTGTGGGCGTGGGGAGCTTTACTAGCTCACACTTTTAAAGGGATGTGTTTTAAGCCTCAGCTTCAACTTTATACAGCAATATAAGTAGAACCATAAAAAAATGGCACATATTACTCTGAGACTGAACTGAGATCAGTTTGCTACAGTATATTCTCAACAGACATAGTACATGCTGACAGTATAAGCTAGCTGGTGTATTCCAGTCCTGCTTTGAACACAGTAGGATATGACTTCTCCCATCAATCAAATGTAGTTGCCCTATACTGCAGGGTTTATCCTCCAAAACAATTCCACAGGAGAGTTTCCAGCGCTGACTTCAAACGGTCTCGGATCGATAGAGAAATGAATATTTATGAAGAATACAGGAAAAGTTAAAATATTGCTGGCAACCTGACAACAGCTCATGTAAAGCAATCAACACTTACTGTCCACCTATGACAGACAGATGGATGGATAGGTGTATACTTGAAGCAAAAATTACCATAACCTCCATGTAACAGGATTATATATAACTCTAAACTTTGAACCTTCTTCCCTAAGCTTATACCAAAATGTTCTGTTCATTTCCTAAATGTCCTCAAATGTTATGTTAGAGAAAAACCAGTCTGGTGTGACTGTTACTATGGCCATTAATCCTCTAACTTTCACACACACACACACACACACACACACACACACACACACACACACACACACACACACACACACACACACGCACACACACCTCCTGTCGATTAACCAGTACTCTCCCATGACCCTTTGCTCCTGTCCTCACCAGGAGGGGTTGTGGGTAACGGGCTAGCACAGCACGGCTCTAATTTAATGAGGCAGAGAGGTTTGTGTGTGTGTGTGTGTGTGTGTGTGTGTGTGTGTGTGTGTGTCTGTCTGTGTTGGGCACAGTAGTTCTCTCTCTAAATGTTCCCAAGTTGAATCAGTAATTGGTCCTTGACATGACTCTCTCTACTATCTATCTGCTCAGTCTTGTCCTGTGTTCAGCCAATACACACAGGTTACTGTTTCCTAATATATTTTGGCTGGCTGGAAAATCATCTAATTTCAGGACAGTAAACATTGGCACACAGTGGCAGTAATAGCTATCTATCACTAGTGCTAATGTTTCTAGTGGCCTTCAGATTCCTTTACCATTAAACATTACCTCATTGCCTCATGCCTCAAAGTGCTCATTGCCAGTGCAGTCATCTGCTTTGTCAAATGTTACGTGGTTAGAAGTGCTGTGAGTTGCAAGGTGTTATAGGACAGATTGAATTCTGTGTTTGCTTAAGCTCACCCTCTGTGTCCAATGTATAAATATGCCACTGCACGTTAATGCAACAGTCCAGAGTCGGCTTTGTAAAACTGTTAAAGCCATAGGTTGAAGGCATACTTTAGCGATTGTTGTAATCTAGAACACTTTTTATCAAATTCAGCAAATATCTACTCATCTGAGCGTCAACTATTGTAGCAGTTAATATAAACTTAAACAAACATTGGCTGGAGAATGCTTACCCAATGGCGGATCTAGACAATTTGACATGGTTTGTCTCTCATTTCATTTGCTTTACCTTTTGTTTGATCATAAGGCAGAAAACCAAATTCCTCTTCTGCCACTTTTATTTTGTAAAATGCCACATCAGCTCTGCATTTCCTCATAAGTGTGCATAACTCAGCACACTTTGAAACGTTTGGGAGGGATGTGAATAAAATGGGCTCCATGCATGTGGTTCTTTGTCTTGGTCCGGATTGCTACGCCATGTTGGCTGTTTTTTCCAGACACACACACACACACACACACACACACACACACCCCCCCCCCCCCCCCCCCCACACAGGAAACTGATTGTGATAGTTTATAGTGTGGTTCAGACCCAATTTATCTGACATCTTCACTCGTACACATGTTTTCAGAGGAAACGGGACGAAATCGCTGTTGTAAGCATGCAAGCCAATAGTCAGCGGTGAAACTAGATAGCTCTTTCCGGTACAATTTGATACATAAAACCTTACTGTAACCGAAAATTAATGCCACTAACGTTCATAAAGCGGTTGGTGTAAGCTTGGGGTTACAAGTATTGTAAATGACAAGCTTTCTGTCCTCTTATTTCACCGCATTGAACTTGTGAAAACAGAAGACATGCTGATAGTGAAGGGGCTTTGTGAGCGGCTACTCCTGTTAGGCGTACTTCAAAATAAAAGTCAACTCACGTGGGTCCGGTGAAATGCTAGTAATGTTTAGCCAGTGAAATGCTTTTACTGTGAAGCTGTAGCCTTAATGCTCCTTTTGTTGAACAGTAACTTAACCGCTGAACTATATAGTGTGTTTTATTGTAGAGAGAGCCGTGTCCTTGGCATATAGAAGTGACACACGTTTATTTTGCTAGAAAAACAAGCAGAGCACAAATCTTTCCCCAGCCAAAGTGGCGGGTGGGTGGTCTCAATAACTTACTGCAGTAATCGCCTGGACTAAATTGGCGAGTGTTAGCCTATATTTTAGCCCTGCACGACACTCTCCGCTGATCACAGTGATGGTGCCGTGGAGACACCGTTCATGTTGCCTTCTAACTTTATAACTCGCTTGTGGGTATTTTGACAGCAAATGTTATAGACTATGTGTAACGGGTGTGCAACAGTTCTTATCATGTATATTAATATATATAAGTGCACATCCGTTAACGGTATAATGTCTGCGTTGTGTTCTGGGGGGGGGGTGTGAATGTTGGATGGGAGGATGAAGAAGGACGGGAAACTGGACCACAAAGGAGGCTGGCTTTTCTCTTATTTATTTGGATCTGCATGAGCCAAACAGAAAAACGTGTCACATATAACTGTCGTAGCCGGGACCACATTCCCTCCTCCGCTCAGACAGTGAAAAGCATTCTCCACAATGTATAAAATAATATGGAAATAAATAAAATAACATACTAGATGCACTTCACTGCATATACACAAACATAAACATAACCAGCATTGATAATACATAAAGATAAAACATTCATATCCTGTATGAGCCAAAAGAAAATAACGTGTCACTAGATATAACTGTCGTAGCCGGGACCACATTCCCTCCTAACAAACAAACACACAGGGAAACACTGTAATACCCGGACACACATGTACACAACAAAAACTCTCAAAAAGTGCATTTACTAAGTGCTAGCTGCTAAAACAGCGCGGTAGCATGTACACATACTTAATTCACTACACACTAAGTTACACATTAAACATTTTCGTTGTACACAAAACGACCTATATGCTAAAATATGACGAGAAACACAACAAACATACCTCCGCTCAGACAATGAAAAGCATTCTGAGCTTTGGCGCTGCACACACGTCACAAGACACGAACTTCTCTTAAAGCTACAGTACAGGTACAAAAACACATCAACAAAGGAACAGGAACTGGTTACCAAATGTACCTAAACACATACTGGTACATTTAAATCAGCATTGGTGACATTTCAACACAACTAAAAAACGCTGTTTCACCCTGGTTACATATGCATGTGTGAGGTTGGAGCCTTGACGTCAGCGTTACCAGGGAAAATGGTTTAGGTGTTTACAAGAAACCAAAACTGTTGTGTTTTCCAAAAAATGGGATCTCAAAAACTTGCGGTTTCATGCGTGCGTTTGCTTTTTTCATGTAAATTATATAGTGCATCCGCGGGAATTTTTCCGTGTTTGCACTGTTTCGTGTTGTCGTGTAAAGTGCCTCTAAGAGTTAGGCCTCAGAAACTTTCACTGAGTCCTCAGGTGAAGCCCAATCAGGCAACATGAGTGAACACATAGATGTGTTTGATGGCATTGCATTGTGGGCGTGGGGAGCTTTACTAGCTCACACTTTTAAAGGGATGTGTTTTAAGCCTCAGCTTCAACTTTATACAGAAATATAAGTAGAACCATAAAAAAATGGCACATATTACTGTGAGACTGAACTGAGATCAGTTTGCTACAGTATATTCTTAACAGACATAGCACATGCTGACAGTATAAGCTAGCTGGTGTATTCCAGTCCTGCTTTGAACACAGTAGGATATGACTTCTCCCATCAATCAAATGTAGTTGCCCTATACTGCAGGGTTTATCCTCCAAAACAATTCCACAGGAGAGTTTCCAGCGCTGACTTCAAACGGTCTCGGATCGATAGAGAAATGAATATTTATGAAGAATACAGGAAAAGTTAAAATATTGCTGGCAACCTGACAACAGCTCATGTAAAGCAATCAACACTTACTGTCCACCTATGACAGACAGATGGATGGATAGGTGTATACTTGAAGCAAAAATTACCATAACCTCCATGTAACAGGATTATATATAACTCTAAACTTTGAACCTTCTTCCCTAAGCCTATACCAAAATGTTCTGTTCATTTCCTAAATGTCCTCAAAAGGTTATGTTAGACACACACACACACACACACACACACAGGAAACTGATTGTGATAGTTTATAGTGTGGCTCTATAATCGTTTATACCATGCATTTATAGCATCCATTTCGTCTGCAGGTGCTGTGGCATGTGTTTGTGTTTGTGTTTGCGTGTGTGTGTGTGTGTGTGTGTGTGTGTGTGTGTGTGTGTGTGCGTCATGTGCAGTCATGTGCAGTCGTCCACTAAATTGCCTGAGAGCATTTTAGATGCATACTGTTAGTGGTAACTCAGTATGCTTAATGCAAGACACTGCAGGTATAGGGTAAAATGTTTAACTTATAGATGTGATAATGAAACTTTGCAGGTTGATTACTCTTGAAGTGTGAGTTAAAAGTCTTTAAAGAAAAGATTTTGGATAAAACATTTTTTTTGATAAATTATAAAATACTATGTACAGGTCTTAAAAATGCATTTCCAGCATGTTCTTAAGGAAATGTGTCATAAGTCAGACGATTAACAACATATGAACAAATCCTTTGTTAATAACCCTCAGAAAAATGTGAATAATGATTATGGAAAGTTAAGATGTAGGTGCTTTAGAAGTTAAGATTTTTGGTTCAGAGTATTGAGCAAAACTAATCTTGAGATAATGTCCATTAAATATGGTTGTATATTGGAGAAATATACAGACGCAAAACAGACAAGGTTTAGTCAAATAAACACCTGAATGTACATTTTGAACCCCTCACCTTAACATAGCCTCTCAGTGTCCATTCGATAAGGCACAGACTCACACATTCATAACGCTCACATCTCTTTCTCCTTTCTCTTTTCTCTGTATCCTCCCATCATTCCCCGTCTTATTCGCTCCCTTTCTGTCTTCCTTATCTTTCTCTCCCTCTGCACATTTCCCATATCCTCATGCTGTTGCTTGCATGGGTGAAACCACTTCTTTTGTTTGGGGGGAGGGGTTGTTGTGCCCCCCCCCCACTCTGAGAAAGGACCAATATGTCCCCGCCAATCTACAGTAGAAAACTCTTTGTCAAGAAAAACAGAATTGATTGTCCCCATTAGAAACTATCCTGCCGTAATTGTAATTGAGAAAAATGATTGGGGATGGCTGTTATTTGGACCCCGCTCCCTCCCCAATGTTTAAACCATGGTTTAGCCCCGATGTTTGCGTATGTTATTCACCATTCATCTACCTCTGTTCCAACCCCTGATCCAGCTATGCACCTGTTTGGCCTGAACTGGCAGCTTCAGGAGAGTGAGGGCTATGGAGCATTTGAAAACGGAGGAAGTGGAAGAGACACAACTCCCAACACCTTCATGGTTTCCACAGACAACGGTGAGTTCATACTTAAACACTTTGTTCTATCCCTCTTCTGTCTCGAACAATCAAGAATATGAAATAAGTTATTAAAAATGTGTCCGGTGAACGTTTCTCTTCCTGATGCCATAGGGAGAGCCTTGTACTGAGATTCCAAACACAACACTGAACGCCTGAGGGGGGGACCTTATTTTGTACACATACCCATAATGCAGCACTACATATAATTCCCCTGTTTTTTTCTAATAATTCAATTCATACATCATTCATTACGCAATAAGATGTGTGTCCAACACAGGAAGTAGTGTGATGTTGATAAACCAGAGGTAAGGGGTTCAAAGGTCGTGTATATTTAGAACACTGTGTTGGACTGTGATAGCCGAGGCTCCATTAACATGTCTAAAGGAAGATCCATTCACTATGAACAAATCCCATCATCATGCGTATAACATTATGCAGTCACGGTAAGCTGTCTGATATGTAGGTCCATAAATCAATCTGTGTTTCCTCTCAAAGGATAACAGATGTAATTGAATGTAATTATTGTTTGAAAGGATTTGCCAATAAACACTCTCCCTCTCTACATCCTGGAGGTAATTTGGAAAACAATAGAGTGTAAATGAACACATCCTTCTGTAGAATAGCCTGCAGTGTGTGTACATGCTATCACCAGCTGTTGCCTCTCTGTAGCATATTGTATCTTAGAGTCTATTTGTGACAGCTTGCCTTGTGTTCCTGAGGTCCGGGCTTCTGTAGGCCTTGCTTACTTCAAGAAGAACAGTGAAGAGTGACAGAAGTGACAGGGAAGGGTCTGTGTCCAGCCACATTCACTTGATTTGATTGATTTGATTTGATTGATTTTCACACATTCATTCAAATAGAAAACAATACAACACAACACATATAGTATCATTCTGCACTGACAGAGAAAGGAGTGTGTGCTGGACAGGTCAGAAACCCCTGGAGGACTCATAGGGAAACCCCACCATTAATGAAGGCTGCTGTGCACAAAAACCTTGCGTCAACCCGGGTGAAACGTGTGTAAGCACTTTTCGGCCGACCGCCCTACCCGCTTCACCACATCCTTATGTGCTCCGAATGTCTGCGTGCAGACTGGAAGCCACAGTGTACATACAATACCCACCTCACACTGACACACAACAGCAACCTGTCCCCAGTCATGTCCAGGAAACACCAAGTGTGGTGTTGTAATGTTGAAATAAATGAAGTGATGTCCCTGTTTCATCTGTGTATCGCTGTGCAGGTAAAATGTTTCTGGTAGAGAACAACACCATAGACACAGGAGAGGTGGACGTGGGGAGACGCGCCATACAAGATGTCCCACCAGGTTTGTCTCACACACACACACACACACACACACACACACACACACACACACACACACACACACACACACACACACACACACACACACACACACACACACACACACACACGCACACACACACACACGCAGCTGCAGGTTGTGGCGCTGTTGTTATTTGAATGTGAATGAATTCAATGTACTGTTCTTGTTCATATCTTAGTCTTGTACAGCACATATTAAGATTTAAATAAAACTAATAATACAAAAAATAATATATATATATATATATATATATATATATATATATATATATATATATATATATATATATTAATGTTGTTGTTGTGTGATAATATTGATTAAGATGTGATGCATAGAAGGGTAAACTCTGAACATGAATGAAGAAGTGTTACAATATCTAAATCAGTGAATCTGACTCCTCTTGGTTTGTGCTTGTCTCTTTATCCCAGGTGTGTTTTGGAGGTCCCAGCTCTACATTGACAACCCACAGTTTTTGAAATTCAACATCTCCGTCCAGAAAGACGCTCTGGTCGGGGTGTACGGACGCAAAGGAATACCGCCCTCACACACACAGGTGCACAGCATTCAGATGAAACTAGAGAGGAGTCATTGTGTCTTTGTTGACAGAATGTCTCATCTAATCAAATCGGATCCCTGGACCACTGACAAAGTGCTTTGGTAACAACCTGTGTTGTCAAACATCAACGTTACTCTGGCCTTTCCACTCTTAAAGGTGCACTATGTAACTTTAGGTGTGTCAGAGAAGTGAATATTTCTAAGGTATTCTGTATTCTCAGAACTGTATAAAAAAAACTGTCCTCGCAGGAAAAATTGGAATCATGGAAATCTGTTTCAACTCATAAAGCTTCCTGAAAAGTTACTGTTTCACTGTTGTTGTTGTTGTTGTTGTTGTTGTTGTTGTTTACATCAGCTGGGACCCAAGCTTTGTTTACAAATATATTCTCGTCTAACGTTTGGTTCCAGGTGCCTCAAAATAATTATGTTTTGATTTATGATGATAGAATTATTCGATGCTCAGAACTGCAAAGGTAAACTGCACACTGCGCTTTTAACAAACATAAAACAATTGCTGAAAAAAAACTCTGCCCCCGGACATATCAAAACCTCAAATCCCTTTTGCAACTTTTGCAAGGGTGTCTGGGACAAGGGCCTTATGGATTGATAGTTCATTATGAAGCAGTTGATCTTCTTACGAACTTAAACTCTCCCTGTAATGACTAAACACTCACATCTCTGTGTGCTGAATCCTGTCTTCTAGTAAAGGACTAATCCACTTATCTGTAAAAGGCAGTGTCCTATCATACCAGGCCTATCAAAGCTCAGTGTTAGCACTTTAGATAAAAGGGCTGGTGTAAGTGAGTGTCCTTGTCCTAACCTTATCCAAGTTCCCTTGATTGAGCATGGATTGTAAGTCTCTCCTTACCCTTTTGTGTGTGTGTGTGTGTGTGTGTGTGTGTGTGTGTGTGTGTGTGTGTGTGTGTGTGTGTGTGTGTGTGTGTGTGTGTGTGTGTGTGTGTGTGTGTGTGCACGTGTGTGTGTGTTGGAATAGAATGATCTTATAACCACGTATGAAGCTTCTGTAAATGTATTTATTTCATCTTAATTTGTAATTACAGCATCTTTATATGTAGACCTTCACATGTTAATCAAACAAAAGCAAACTATATTATGAACAAGAGGACGGAATCAATAAGCCTATAGGAAAATCTGGAATAGGATTTTCAAAGAACATGAATATCTGGAGCAAGTTTAAACACAATCCATCCATTAGTGTCACTGTTGGGACCAGATTCAGTTGTCAAGGTCACTACAAGGGGCTACATAGCAGTGGCAACAGTCCTAGAAGCTAAAAAAAAAGCTATTAACTGAAGATGGCATCATCCATCACTGCCTCAAGTATTTCCACAATCTGAAGTGATGAGGTGAAGATGTATTTAGTTTTTTATTCTATTGTACCAGCACTTCTTCTTGCTCTTCGCCCACTATAAAAAATGCATAATATGGCCATTAAGTGTGTCCATTCTGTGCTACTGCAGAATCATGGCAGTGCATAATGGCGGCCTCCTTGTAGGTTTGACCTGCTCCTATGTATAGATATAAAAGGCTCATTCTAAGGAAATAAAAGAAAGAAATTGTTATATTTTCAAGCAGCTATACACTAATTAAAACACACTTATGCATATTATATTCCATTTCTACCTGTCTAAGTCTGAGTCTGTTAAAAATAGACCAAATGCTGGACTGCACAGGTTGCTTAGGCCAGGCTAAATGGTTACGGTTGTGTGTTTTTTTGTGTGTGTCTTCCAGTATGATTTTGTGGAGCTCTTGGATGGCAGTCGTCTCCTCTCCAAAGACAAGCGGTCGCTGGGGGAGGGAGGGTCCAGACACACACGCTCGGTCAACCTGCACCAGGCCGGCTTCATCCACTACCTGGACTCAGGCATCTGGCATATGGCCTTCTACAATGACGGACGCAACACCGAACAAGTCTCATACAACACCATCCTCATAGGTGAGAGGCAGTGTGTATGTTGACGGCAAAGTGAATCCTGCATGTGTAGGAATGTATGGTTAAGTAACTAAGATGTTGTCAATTATTTTGAATAATTGTTTAGCATTGATTAACGTCCTAGGCTCTGTAGACTGGTATGTAAAACAAAGGGGGCCCACTGTAGCTATAGCAACATGCCTGTTTACAGAGACTACTAGGCTGCGTATTAACACTGGAAGTGCAACCATTCAATATCAATACTGCAAGCATCATCATGTGTTTAATGTGAACATTTACTCATCACGGTAAAGTTACTGCATGTCTGTGGTCCTGTATGGGATTTAGGAGCACGGATGGAAAAAAGGCTCAAATAAGAATGGGATAGGGATGTTGTGAAAAAAAAGAGATCTGAGCCAACCGTGGTGTTAGAAAGAGAGGGAGAAAGGTGGCGGGATCATTCAGTGTTACAATGTGTTGATTGGACCAACTGCTTGTAACTACGGCAACCACCCATGACTGGTCTCTCAGCGTTGTGTGTATCTACAGTATGTGTGTGTTTTATTTCTTAAGATGTAGCCTACAGTTGCATATCCGTTCTACTCAATTAACATGCAGCCCTTAACCACATCTCTCTCTCTTTCTCTCTTTCTCTCTCTCTCTCTCTCTCTCTCTCTCCCTCTCTCTCTCTGTCTGTCTCCGTCTCTCTAAATCAGAGTCCATTATGGAGTGTCCTCAGAATTGTCATGGAAACGGAGATTGCCTCTCGGGAATATGCCACTGTTTCCCAGGCTTTCTGGGGCTTGACTGCTCTCGAAGTAAACACACCCACACACACACACACACACACACACACACACACACACACACACACACACACACACACACACACACACACTCATACACATGCTGCCACCAATAGCGAGGCAGTAATTGTGTGCAGGTTGCTATCCAAGCAGTGTGCTTCTCCTGTCCACCTTATCCCTCTTTAATACAAGGATCCTAAAACCCTTTTGCAATGACATCACCGTATGTGTTCAAGTATTTTGCATAGGCCTACCATAAGACTGTTCTTTATATGAGTTGTGGTTGGGCAGTTATGACAATGGAGCTGACTAAAGCATTATTCTTCTCAACATGCGTACAGTTAAATGACGGAATCTTGCACATGGTTATAGTCAGTGACCCCCTTAACAAGACTGCATTGAAATGAGCAGCTAACCTATAAAGGAATTAGTTTTATCACATGAAACCTTTCGCACAAGTTGTAATTGGGCAGTTATGACAATGGAGCTAACTTAAGCTTTACTTTTCTCAGAATCCGTACAGTAAAAAAAAAACTTTGTCAGCTATCCCATGTCCATCAATCAAGCCATTACAAAACATTGCTGTCTTTTTTAAATTTGATGTTCCAGACAGATGTTTTAAAAAGGTGACATTCGATATTTAGAGACCTCTTTAGAAAGGCGACACATTTTCACATTGATTTCAGTCCAACTGTTTAGTAGCTATAATTTACTGTTGTTGGGGGGGGGGGGGGTCAAGGAGGTAACCTGCAGATATGGAGGTGGAGAAGGGGGAGAGATTGATGAGCAAAGGAGATGTTGGTTTCCATTATGTTTCAGTGATAAATCCTAAATACTAAATAGGGCAGAGGTACAAAATAAAACGGTATGTAAAAAATAGAATAGAAAGTCAAAAATAAATATAATAATTGAAATGTGCAATGTGATGAACAATATTCACAATATGTGCATTATGCAGTCAACTGGATGTACATTTTAAGGCATGTTTGTTCCCCAGCTTCCTGCCCGGTGCTATGCAGTGGGAATGGCCAGTACTCCCGCGGCCGCTGCCAATGCTACAGTGGGTGGAAAGGCACAGAGTGTGACGTACCAACCAACCAGTGCATAGACATCCACTGTGGAGGGCACGGGATCTGCATAGTAGGCGCCTGCATCTGCAACACTGGCTACAAGGGCGATAACTGCGAGGAAGGTAAGAATCATTTCATTACATTCTTTTTATTGTGACATGGCAGGCAAAAGACATGGTCTTTTCAAGCACTGGTCAATTTTGAAATGTGTGTCTATGTTTGCTTCCATAACATGTCCTCTTTCATACTAGTAAAACATCAAAGGTCCACATTTTACATGTAGGTGTTTATTTGACTAAACCTTGCCTGTTTGCATCTGTATATTTCTCCTATACAACCATCTGCAACGGCCATTATCTCAACATAATTTGTTTCATTACTCTGAACCAACAATCTCAACTTCTAGGGGGACTTACATCAACTGAACTTTTGATAATAAAAAAAATATTATTTTAAAGTTATCAACTGGCAAAGTTTCATGATGTTATCAATGTCACCCTGTTCACCTGCAGTGTCTCGCCGACATGAACATGCATTGGTACCGATGACATTTACTTCTGCATAAGAGAAACATCCGTTGAGTTTGTTATAATTAGCCGATTAATGAATGTCAGATATTGTCGGATGGATAGTGAAACTGTTTTAGTTGGGGTTCATGGATGTATTCTGAAGGTGTTATGCTGCTGTCCCCCAGGACACTCTCCTTCATTGTTCTATGTTTAACTAGCAACCAATCTTTGTTCTAACTGGCAACAAAAATGAAGGTATTGTTATTCATCCCATTGTATAATCTGTCTGGACTATTCCTACTTGAATATTCACATGCTAGTACTACATGTTACGCGCTATTAGTTTGGAATCCTTTTATTAAGCTTGAGAGTGAATAATGTACCTGACCTGGATGTAGCAGCCAAAATCACATTCAAATAAAGCTGCTGATGGGAAGCTTGATAAACTAGCATTATCACTAAATAAATGTACACACAGAGGTGGTTACTGTTCAATAGCTGACAGGTAGTTGGCCACCATAGGCTACAAACTGTAACCCTATAATTCAATCTGAATTGATCGATACTAATCTACTATTAGCCGGTTGCACACACATACACACTTGCATATACATACACAGACAAACTGCAACACACAGAGGTTGACACTCATCTCTGTATGGGTATGCCAACATTCAGCAAAAAAAAAATGCAGACACACCGGTGTGTGCACCTGCTGTCAACACACACACACACTGGTAGAAATATGCGCATACATATCACAGGCCACAGTAACCAGATTAGTTCCCGATTAGTTTAATCCGTGGTCACACTAATCCCTTTGTGAGTGAATATACAAGGGAGACAGAAGGAGAGAGAATACGCCCCAGACAACAGAGCCTGTGCGTGAGTGTTAATCCCATTTACGCCTGCTGCATCAGCAAACGATGTCAAAGATGCCATGTAGCATTTCCATGGAAAATATACCATAGCCTCATTGTTATAAAGAGCAGCACTGAATGGGTTAACCATGATGGGTCATATGGATATTGGATATGAATGTTCACCTGCTTCTTTCTCATATTCATAATAGCTTTACACTTTGGAATATGGTTGTTGAATTGAGTTATTAGGAAATAAGCCTGTCACAAATGAAGTTAGGGTGAGACACTGCAGGTGAATGGGTAAACGTTTACATCATCATGAAACCATGACAGTTGATTACTGACATCAAACATTTGACTTTTTCTTTTCCAATTTTTTTCATAAATGTTTGAATAAATATGAACATTTGGTAATATCAAACTATGTGCAACTCCCACTGTGTGTGTGTGTGTGTGTGTGTGTGTGTGTGTGTGTGTGTGTGTGTGTGTACTTGTATTTGTGTGTGTACTATGATGTTAACTCCCTGTCTTCCTCTGTGTCTGCCCCAGTGGACTGCATAGACCCCAGTTGCTCGGCCCATGGAGTGTGTATCCATGGGGAGTGCCACTGTCAGCCGGGTTGGGGTGGAGCCAGCTGTGAGATAGCCAAGGCAATGTGTCCAGACCAGTGTTCAGGGCACGGCACACATAACGCAGAGACCAGCACGTGTGCCTGTGACCAGAACTGGACCGGGCCGGACTGCTCTTTAGGTACGCGTAAATGTTTAATGTCATATGTTTCAACTATCTGTCAGTTCTACACCTTTATACAGCATCATGGGAAAACAAGAATACACTTCATGTTTATGGTAACTGTTAAAGGTAACTTAGTATGCTCATTTTCAGGTTGAAATCTGTCATTTGGATTTCTACTTGAAACTGTTTTCATGGTGCAGTGTCCAACAAAAAACCTTTATATTTCTCACTGTGCCATAACTGAATCTTCTCCATTCAGCCTCTGTCTGAAAAACTTAGTTTTAGAGCCTGTCCCTTTATGCCCCGCAATCGAAAAAGCCCAGTCTGCTCTGATTGGCCCTGACTCTGACCGCAGGTTTGGTCTCCGGGTGTATGGCTTATCACAGGTGGAAGTGCTCAGTGAGGTTGGTAACGAGGGTGCTAGACTTCTTCCCTTATTAGGTCATAACATTTAAATCTGACTTGGGTTTTTGAACACAGGTTTTCAGAACGGTGGAGATGGAGAAAAAGAGAGAGGATTGTATTTGTTCTCGTACTTTGGGAGTTTGGTGACACACTGGGGACACATAATGCAGAAAGAAACATGAAAAAGTCCACTTTGCATAATGGGTGACCTTTAAAAAATTAATAAAATAAAGCAATTACAGACAAAACCATTATTAAAATAATAGTTTAAAATAATAGTTGTGTGTGCTGGTTCCTATAGGAACAGGCACACACAGTAGGGTTCACAGCTTGTAAATCAGCTCATAGGACACAAGGTGAATTTAGGACAATTATGCTAAATTTGTATCCGTTAATATAATTGTGTGGAGTGATTTAAAGGATGAAAGTGCTTTAGCTAGGTTTGGTGTTACAGGCAGTGTACTCTTATACAACAAGGCTACCCTGATGGCAAAACCATGTTCACTTTGAGAAGATGTTTTTGCATAGTTAATCTTTAAGGTTGAGATAAGATAGTGACACAGGAATTATTAACCTTTGCAATATGTAACCCAATCCACCATCCTTCCCTCACCTCAACCAAAGTGTTGGTCTCATTGTCTAGTGTAAAACTCAACCATCCACCTTGACTTCTCTCATCTTCAGAAATGTTGCATTTTCTAAAGTGGTAAAAAGCCAGAAAGCCTAACCTAGGTAGCTCTTACATTTCCTCTATAATGTTTTGAGCAAAGCAAAGTGTTAAATGAAACCATTTTCCAACAAGTTCTGAAAAACTACATGGGACTACATGGTTTTTTTTTATCAAGAATTCCCAAATGACTGATTATATTTTTCTGATCCGATGCCCCTATCCCCTATGGGCGGCACATCCTTTGACAGTGCTTTCTGGAGTGTGAAAAGGGCACTGGGGGAGGGCTGCTGTGTCTCCAGCTCCTTCTCAAGTTGACGTTTTTCTTCTTATTTTGTTATTTAATTTAGTCTTTTGTTTGCCCAATATAAGCACTGCCCAAGCTATCCCTATCATAGACACAATATGAATGGGGCCTCACGGATGGACGCTGCTTTTTATTTTGGCGGGGGGGATTTTAACAACGTCCTGCTGAGATATCACTAGCACATCAGCTGTCCCACGCATAGGGGTGGTGTCACACATGTTTTCACTCCCTTTCCCAGAAAGATTTAAGGCACCCCATCCCCCTTTGTATTTATGCACCTTATCTACACATACACATATTACTGTATTCCTATAGTTTGTTATGTCCTCTGTCTTAGATACTTATTTTCTTTCTCTATAAATGTTCTTACAAACATTTTGTTGAGCCTTTTGGAAGGGAGCCCTTACAGAACAATAGCCAACGACTGATTCATTGTAATTGTTTCATGTGACACAGAAATAATTTGAGTAAACTGGTTAGAGAATTCATATTATTGTTTTCCGAACTACCTTTAGAGAAGGTGTGGTTAGCTTTGGCACAAACGCTAATGCTTGTAAAAAGGAAAGATCAGGAAAGATGGCGGCCATGATACAGGAAACTCAACCCTTGCCAACAGCAGTCTCCATAGTACAGGCTTTGTTGAGCTCATCTAGACACATCTTCTCCACAAAGGCTTGTTCAGTGCTATACATTCTTATACATTATTTAATCTACTTTATATTGCACATATTGTCAATAATGTTCTTAATATTGCACTATACATATTGCATTGTTTTAATGTATTTACTTTGCTATGCGGTTTGGTTGTGCCTGACTTGTTGCATTATTCAGAATGCGTTTATTGTAAATATATTACTTATCTTATTTGATCCTCTTGTACGTATTGCACAGGAGATACATTTATTTTTGATTCCTCTGTCTGGAACATATTTAGGTCTTGGCTCCTGAAAGACACACAACCAGATACACAACCATAAAGAGGTTGTTTGTTGGAAGAAACACTTAGACAAAACTTAGCTTTTTATGGAATGGCCAATGGGGCCTTTGTTGTGGAGAGGACAGTCTCCTAGTTTGTAGTGCAAAGAAGATAGAAAGATAAAAACAGTAAAGGAATACGGCAAGTGACAGCACATGATGCAGGAAAAGAGGTGAAAGAGAAAGAAAAACTGGAGGAGGAATTCAGATCAGTAACAGATAGCTACAAACAAAGAGGACAGGAGCATGTGTGTGTGTGTGTGTGTGTGTGTGTGTGTGTGTGTCTCACTTCTATTTGAAACAGATCCATTTAAGTGCAGTCTCTTTGTAAAGCACACACACACATACACACCTCCCCACACACACACACACACACACACACACACACACACACACACACACACACACACAAACCCCAACACGACAACTACACACACAGACACACACAGGTTAATTGGGGACATAGCTGAGGGAAAGCGTTTAGGTTCTTAATTTATTTTTTAAATGTATGTTTCATTAGCTTAGTCTGGGCGGGTCATTATAATTTAGAGGAGAATGAACGCTATCTGAGCTTGCCGGGAATATGCAGCTGTACTGCTTTCTAATTACCTCTTCAGTTTAGTGCATACTGAATATTGCAGAAGCCTAATTTAAACAATTGCACTTCTGATAAATATGAATTTAATAGCTGTTATTACATACTTACGAGAGTGATATGATGAATGCAGACACAGTGCTGACAGTCTGTTGACTCCCGATTTTCCTATTTAAATGACAACCTCCCGACATTGGTGCAGGAGCTCAGAAAAATCCCAAGAAATGTTTCAGTTGTTGATTATATTGCTAAGAAAGAAACCTGGACGTACAGCATTTTTTTTTTAAACTAAAGCATATTCATACCACTCTCAGACTCCATTTCTTTTCAGTGTGAAAGCATGTGTTTGATTCACTATGAAAGGGAAGCATTCCTCTATGGGGTTTTCTTTATTTTATTTTTCTCTTCTGGCCCATCAGTAACACTATTCATTGAGCTGTGTTGATGCCTGCTGTGCACTTCATGTGATGTGACAAAACACAGACAAATCCTGGCAATCTCATGATTTATATTCCACATGAGGAATCTTTATCGTAGGGCTTGTGCTGTTCATATTGATTTTCAAAGTGCCTTAGACAACACTTGCAAAATGACAGTTCCACAAACCAATAATTGCGAAAAATGATGTTGCAGTTACCATTCTTATCAGAAGATAAGATTATTTAGAAATTTGTTTGATGTTGATGCACTTTGTACTGGGTTTGAAGGAATTTCAGGTTTTTGTATAATTTTTTTTTTTAATTGGGCTTGGAAAGCACTTTGTAACCGACCCTGCGTTCCAATACCCATACTATTTACTATTTAGTATGGTAGAAAAAAGATTTAGGATGTCCCGATTCTTGTGGCCAGATTTAGTATGGTTAGAAATTCCAGGATGTCTACTACATCCGGCCGAGATTTTTAGTGTTGAAAACAGCATCCTATTTGGGCGATTCTGACCCACAATCCAGTGCACACCGGGAGTGATAATAATAATAATAATAATAATAATAATAATAATAATAATAATAATAATAATAATTATTATTATTATTACTATTATTATTATTATTATTATTATTATTATTATTATTATTATTATTATTATTATTGAGCGTATGTGCATGAGTGTGTGTGTTAATATTCCTCTTTCTCTCTTCAACAGAGGTGTGTGTGGTGGACTGTGGCAGCCATGGTGTGTGTTACGGCGGGGTGTGTCGCTGTGAGGAGGGCTGGACAGGAGCCCTGTGCGACCAGAAGGCCTGCCACCCAATGTGCAGCAAGAACGGAGTGTGTAAGGAGGGCAAGTGTGAGTGTGACCAAGGGTGGACCGGGGAGCACTGCAATATCGGTGAGTGGATCACACACACAATACACACACAAACACATACACGCACACAATCAAACAAACACAAACTACAGGGACAATGAGTATCTCTGAGTAAGATATTCGTTAGTATTGGGGGGGATGCTAATGGTGTAGTGGTTAGAGGTCATGTGGTCATGTCTGTCTCTCCAAAAACTGTCTAGTTAAAGAAGATCCACCCCCAATAAATCATTAAAAAATTCAAAAATAGATATTCGTTATGCACAATCAAATGAATACCGCCCCATGTAAGCGTTTTACCACTGCCTGTCACTGATATCCAAAGTTGTGTGAAATGAGCAAGATTCGTGAAAAAGACACTGAGAGGAAAGTATTCCCCAACCTTTGGGTAGCTAGGTTGCTCTGAAAAGATGCTTGAGTTACACTCTGAGCTGGCCTTACTTTGACCTACTTCTCCTCAAGGTGAGTCGGCAGTACAGTGTTCAGTAAGAAATACTCTAACAGTAGAACACCACTACACAGCCTTCAAGAAACCTGGAGAATAAATGTATTATCTTGTGGGACTTGTGGCAGCTGCCAGGGTAAGATAAATGGGAAAACAATACTGCTAATTATGTGGATGACCATGTTTGTGTTAATTATGATTCAATAAAACTGGACCAAAACCGCACTGTCATCCCACTAGTGAAACTTATTAATAGTCTTGTTGTAAAAATAAGAACTGTCCTTTCTCTCCAAAGGATGTTTATAAGGAGTCATTTTGGAGTGTGTTTTTTCAAATGTTAATGGTTGTCTTATATTCACTCTCCTCTCAGCTCTTCTTTCAACATATAAAGGGGAATATCTGTCTAGCAACTAAATGTTGTGAACACACACACACACACACACACACACACTGCATATTCAGTACATATCAATATAGATGCAACATTTACATCATTCTGACATTTGAAAATACAGACCACACCACTTAAGTATTGCTCTTGCTTAGTGTTATGGGATGGAACACCACCTTTTATTTTGTTATGTGCTTGGTATGTACAGTGCGTTAAGTGAGTGTCCATGGCGAGTGGAAAAAGCCCATCCTGTTGTGATGTGATCGTTAAGCAGTGAAAGAGACGAGTAGCAGGGCCTTTGTGGCAGCCTCAAATCACCACCAAGCCCCTCACTTAAAAAGCTATTTGTTGTCAAACAGACAGACGGCTACAGTATTGCTGGGAAGGAGCTGCAAATTGGCTTCAGTCATTGTCAGTCAGACAAACACACACACACACACACACACACACACACACACACACACACACACACACACACACACACACACACACACACACACACACACACACACACACACACACACACACACAGTTACTGACACACATTGAGAAGAAATGCTGTGAGTATAACAACAGAGATCTCACTGGTGGAGATATGAAGTAAATCCATTTGGAGTGCTTAGCCAACAAACAGCTTGTTTGTTCAGACAGATTGAATGGCTGGGGAGAGAATTCATACAGATTCACTCTCTTCTGTCCTCACATCTCTAACCACAACATTTACATAGATCTGCTGCTGGAAACTGTGACCTCACTGTCCGATAGTTTCCAAATTCATTAATTGGCTAGCGTGTGGTTATTCAGAATGGAAAGAGCCATAGTTGAAAAAATGCATATGATTTTTCTCAAACCAGGTGGCTACTAAATATATAGTTATTTTGCTTGTTTTGGACCCTGAACATTCACTGCAAATGTTATTGATAGTGTTAACGAGGTGTCTCAGGTGAACGGCTGGGTAGTTCAATACTATTATGGCACCATCCCTCCATGCCATCGAGTTGGGAAACATTTCCTGTTGTTCAATACCAAATGTCGATCCCTAAGGGGCTATTCTAATCACCGTCAGTGAGCCAATATGAATGCAGCATGCTTGATGTGACAAGATGTAAAAGTGCTGGTGATTGGCTGTGTGGAGGCATCCAGGAAAAATACATTAGGTTACAACATGGGTTACAAAGTGTGCCTCAGCGAGCCGCACATACTGACTGTCACCTTTTCATTCTTCACTGAAAACTATTTGCAATGATTCATTGTATTGTTTCCATGTTGTTCCTTTTAGCTGGTATTTTCTGGGAGCTGCAGTGGTTCAGGACATGGGTCATGTGTGCTGATCTGAAGGCAGTTTGTTGTATTTCAGCTGATTTTCTAAGTCTGATTTCTTCATATTATTTTAAAATGCCACGGTGCTGGGTCATTTTGTTAAAACTGATTTTTCATGAGATTTTTGTCAAAAAGAGCATCATTCAGGAACCGGTATCAAAGTCAATGTATTGGTATCTGTATCAATACAGAAATGTCTTGAACGTCTGTCTGTCTTTCCCTTCCTGTGTGTGACTGAACCTCTAGCCGCATTTCCATCAAAACTAACAGGAACTATGAGTTCCAGGAACTCTTCAACCACAAACCTTTAGTTCCTGGGCCGCAATGGCTTTGCACAGTCCTAACCCCCCGAGCAGGATCTTTCTCTGGGGTAAGAAAGGTTCCCGGGAACTACAGTTTAGATCCTAGTTCCTGCGGTGGAAACATGCATAGTTCCTGCAAAGGTTCCTAGTTCTGGGAACTAGTTCCTGAGGCGTAAACGCGGCTTTAGTGTCAAATGTATTCCTACACTTCTCTTCTTTCTTCTTCTCCTGACTGGTGAATCTCAGCTGGCCGACCGCATGCTGACACCGGATGTGTTTTAGGCTTTACTTTTCTGATAGCTATTTCTCTTGACTAAATGCCCTCTTTCTATGTATCCTTCTATCTTTCTTTTTCCCTCCCTTTTTGAAGCTCACAATCCGGACATTAGAGTAAAAGGTATTGTACTATTTTCTCTTCTTCTCCTCATCCCCCTGCTTTTTCTCTCGGTCCCTTCATCCTCTGCTTCTCCTTCATTTACTGTGGAACTGTGGTTGATTATCGGTTTATTTGATTTATTTATTTATTCAGACTTTATATCTTGGGTATGTTGTGTTTTTTTTTCCTCTCACCCCCTCCATCATTTTACCAGCTCTGATAACATGCACCATTAATGTTGCTTTGACCATTGCAAGATCTTAAGTTAAGCCAAATGTGTTATATATTATTTTAATGTTCATTGATTTATTGATTTGCCTATCAGATATCACATATGGATGTTATCAGATAAGATGAAAAAAGTGTTTTAGATTTTGAATGCTGTGTCTTTACATCAGTTGCCTACTTAAATATTGTATATTCTGAAAAAACTGCACAGTCCAAAAAAAAAATAATAATAAATTTACAAGAAAAATGTAAGTCAGACAGTTAAAAATAGGAAGGAGTCCCTGCAGTATTGAGTGATGTTTATTTCCAACATTTAATCAAGAATACATTTGACATTGATGACTTATTTTGTAATATTTCTGTTGACTGCAGTAGTACTGGTACAAAAAAGTCTTACAAAAACCTATTTAACTTCCATTGTTCTACCTTTTCCATTGTAGGTGTATGGTTGACATTACAATAACACTATTTGACATTCCTAGTATTGGACAGTCTGTTAGTCAAGACATATCAGTTTAAGCAGACAAGCTGAGAATGATCAATATGTCAACCATAAAATCGTGGCTGTTCTTGAGGCCTGGTAATCGGACTCACACAGTCTTCTTTGTGTTAACAATTGCAGTCTAGAGTTTAGACAAGACATGTGTGTAATCGCAAAGCCCATCCTCATGCACCATGACAGTAAATCAAATATATTCATGAGATATTTAGAATGTGCAAGCAAGTGGAAGTTGTAGAGAAAGAGCTCAAGCATACTTGCTTAGAGGAATTGCAGAATAAATAAAAGAAACAAGTTTTGGATTGTAAGGTGGGCTGTCTCTACATAAGTTGCTGAATACATTTGCATGCATGTTAGTTGGTAATGTATTTAGAACTTTGATCACCACATGCCTAGTTGACTTTCTTTGTTGCACCTTATTCCATTCTGCTCATCGGTGTTAATCATTAGGATGTATTGTCATTCAATGACATCTACAGGCTGTTGGGGCCAGGAAACACCCACTGTTTTGGGACAGTGGTTGAAGCCCGCAACTGACATTAAACGCTGCAACCATCAACTAAGAAATATGTATTGCAGTGCTCTATTGTGTGATATAGCATTGGCTTACAATGGTTGTAACTTTTGATTGAATTGATAGCAGCAGTGGGTGAGTTTTGAACGTGGCAGGTTCGAGTCTCTATAAGAGAACAGTGTGGACTGGTACCTGCAGAGATGCCAGTTCACCTCCTGACCAGTGCCAATGTGCCCTTGAGCTTCTACTCAAAATATCTTTAATTGTGCATTAAATGCAAATATATGATGTAGAGGGTTTACTCTGTATTTCAGGTTATCAAGAAAATTAAATGATTACAGAATTGAATTATTATTAATTCATAACGAGGCACCACCTTTAAGAAGGCAAATGATAAACAATTAAATGAAAACAGTATCGTACAATAAGCTCAATTAGATGTAAACTAAATAATTAAATGCATTTTTATGACGTTTTTCCACATTAAGAGCAAGCAGGTGGCAGGAAATGTTGTTATGCATAGCAGAGGTTGACAAGACAGACTCGTATACAATAGTAAGGAAACCAGACTAATTCAATACAAATCTTTATTAACATTTTTTAATTTGTTTCCAACTTCTATTTGACCGCAACTGTATTTTCCATCCAAATGCTTTTGTATTTACTGACAATGTATTCAATCACACTCTTTGATCAGGCAGAAGGTTGTTTAGGAACATTTGCTCTTAATGGGTTTTTTTCTCAGCTGCTTTTTGTTCCTTCCTCCCTCTTTGTGTGATCTAAATGAACTGTTGTTTGATACTGTGTTGAGGTTCTACTGATGTGTCTCCTTATGTTATGTTTATCCCAGTTCTCTCTCTTCCCATTCTCCTCCTCTTCCTTTGGCTGCCATGTCCATCCATCCCTCACAGAGAATATATTTGGCAGTGCTGCTTTTGTTTCAATTTCCTTTTTTGCCCTAATTTTCCTCCCTTTCTCCCTCGTGCCCTCTCCCATTCTCAGGATATAAAGGTAATTTATGCCAGAGACTTAATAGAGGCATTACTGTCCCAAAAAAACAACAACTGCACACTCTGCTTTTTCTTAACTTCAACTTTCTTTGATTCTGATTTATTCCATTTCATTTTATTTTCCGTCTTTTCCTTGACTCTCCCTTTATTTGAGTCTGAAAGTCTTTCTTAGTGCTTGGTGTTTCTGCGTTTTGTATTGTCTTATTCTGTTATGCTTATGTATATTCATTTATTTTTGCAGTCTCTTTTTTTTCTTGTTTGTTTCTGGTTCCATCGTTATTAACGCTGTTTCTAGTTCAAACACACCTTATGCAGATGATATACATGAATACACACGCAACCACATACACAAAACTGGAACTGCAGTCACACACAAACACATACAAGGTGTGTAACTCATGTTCTGTCTTGCATCCAGAAGCCTGATATATATATGTACCTATGTATGTGTTAATTTAGAGATTGGCTGTCCCTCTGTCTTGCGTCTATCTTCACTTTCCAGTCACTCTTTATTTTTCTTTCCTTTTTCTCTCCCTCCATTTTTACATACATCCCTCGTTCTGTCTCTCCAACTGGACTTTGCTGGTTTTGATTCCCACTATTATGAATCAGTCCATGTGATGGCCAGCCTCACTGTCTATTCTGTGATCAAGGAATGTCAAACAGAGGCCTAAAGTATAGCCCAAAGGAGGCATGCAGTCCAGACCACCCTGTTCACCCTATACTTTGTGCACTGTCTATTTGTCTACCTGTTGTGTTTTCACATGGATTATAACCTGGGATTTTGTTTACACTGACAATAAGAGCAAGGAAACCACATTTCCAAAGAAAACAAAGCTTCCTTATAAAGAGACGTTGCAATATTTGTCAGCACACCGGGTTTAAAATGTACCTCAGATTTTGTTAAACTTTTTCTAAATTGTTCAGCTTCTCAGAATGTTTTGCTTTCAGCTCTAAAGTTTGTATTTCTTAGCTTGTTTATAAGTGCAGCCTGTTTTGCATTATATTATGCCACAATAGCATCTTTCTTTGTTTACAGATGAACATTATTATTTAGAATTTCCCATTGAAGCCATGCAGCACACAGTAGCCACACAGTGGCTGTAGGCAACCTTAGTGGTTCATGTGAAAGTACAACTGCAGTGCATTTCACCGAAGGCTGACTGTCTGTCTGTGTGTGTCAATCCTGGTCTCTCATATGTGGGTTAATGCATTGATCTGTCTGTCTTTGTTTATGGGTCTGTCCTTCAGTCTGTCAGTCCATTTGTTGGGGAAAGGTTCCAAACTCAGCACCAAATACCTTAATACACATCAGGATTGAACCAATATGGGTCTTTAAGGCCTTTTTGAAGGTACTTTTGGACTGAAGCTGCTGACAGCTCATATTTTGTGCTGACACTGTACATTGTGTTTTCATTTGCAAAGTCTTCCGCCAAAAATTACTATTGAGTATTTCCTTTGAGTCTTGTGAGATGAAAAAACGCTTATGAAACAGCATTAGACCTTGCCAAGACAGACAAACTCTCCAGTTAACCCCAGGATGTTTTATTTTAGTGTACATTTAGGTGTTATCTAAAAAGGTATCCATGTGGCTAGAGTGCCAATTATTCTTGTACAGCGGATGTAAGAGTTTTCTTTTTAACACAGACGCTCACATACCATTGACACAATCAGTGGTGCTGTTTGGCTTGAACAGATTTGCATAATTCATTAAGAACACATAGAGCAAGTATAAATTCACATTGCTGCAATTATGTGCTCTCTCCAAACACAAACTAAGGACCAGATCCACAAAAGGATCATACGCAAAGGGGGGGAAATGCATGCACACTTCTCTCAAACTATAATTTGACCTGCTACTTGTACCCTCTTACATGTGTATCTACAATTGTGTATTAAGCCATGGGCACCTTTGGCACACAGTGGCATTGTAAAGCCTCTGTGCTGATTATATAATGCTTCTAAACGGTTATTGTAGACCATATTTCATTCTAAACAAATGAATCACAACTGAACCCAACTAAAAGCCTGCTTGGGAAGCTGATAGACTTATACCCCTTTTCCACCAACGGGAACCAGCTTCCAGCTCCGAGCATGTGCTAGAGCCGGTTCGCAGCTGGTTCAACTTAGAGAGCTTTGTCATGACTTCACTGTCTGTGTATGTCGCCTCTCTCCCTGCTAATACTAGCGCTAACTTTGAGCACAACAACAAAAACAGTGGAGGAAATGTCGGATTTTGACTCTTTGTTAACCAAACACGACTCATCCGGCATATTTTCTCTGATGGTTGTGATCGCTAGTGTTCGGGATTAGGTTTTGATTACATCTTGAAGTAACAAGGTTTTTAAATATGGCGGGCTTGACATTTTAGTTGTTCCAGTTGGTCAGGATAATTCCTCCCCCGGCCCCTGACGTAAGCAGTTCCCAGTTCGAGCAAAGAGTTGGTCTCACTCTGGCACAAGCTTTTCTGGCTGGGTACTGCTGGTCTCACGGTGGAAAAGCAAATATTCCAAACCGTCCCTGATTTTGCCTGGGTTGAAATGGGATATTAGACGCCTGACTTTCTTTTTCTATTGAAGCAATAGTCAAAGTGTGCCCTTGTAAAATCTGCCATTGTTCTGGTGAGCACACTTCATTTCGTTGTTGATTCCTAGACCTCATCAGCATGTGTATTACTTGTTTTTATTCTGTCAGAACTATGACATTTGGCTGTTTCCGACTGAGAGTAGAGATGTAATTGTCCCATGATGATCTAAGTGCTATTTCAGAGGCTTTTGCACATTGAGAGGGAAACACTGCATATGTTGAGATTCCAGCAATTGAAAGGGTCCAATTTGAAAATGTCAGAGCTCCAGTACAAAACTATCCTCACCTACCTTCAAATTGGTTGAAGCCTATTTCCTACCCTGATGGCCAGCTGTCCCGACCCCACCCTTCTCACACACACACACACACACACACACACACACACACACACACACACACACACACACACACACACACACACACACACACACACACACACACACACACACACACACACACATAAACACACACACACACATTGCCTTAACTTTTCTAACTGTGTTTCTCCCCTGTGCCCAGAGGGATGTCCTGGTCTGTGCAACAACAATGGCCGTTGCACCCTGGAGGCCAGCGGCTGGCACTGCATCTGCCAATCAGGATGGAGAGGGGCGGGGTGCCATGTAGCCATGGAAACGCTGTGTACCGACGGCAAGGACAATGAAGGAGGTATATAGTTGTGCACATACACTGTAAGGAGTGATTAGATGCATGTTTACATGGATGAACAGGTATATTTGTTTTGATGGAATGAATGAAATTGGGGTAAAGACAATGACAAAAGATGACAGGAAACGGCAAAGATTATCAAAACTGTTCAATCGGGAGCTAGATGGTCACCGTACAGGGAGGGAAAAGAGCCAGACTTTAGAATTTTTATATTATCCCAGCATTTTTTTTTACATCCGTACAAAAACAATCACAGGCATTAGCTTAACTATGCGATCAATTCAGTGTTAAAAGTAAGCAAGAGAGTACCTTGATATATTAGCAGGCATCAGCTTCACAGTACAGTATATCATCATTTATCGATTAAAAAAAATCTCAAATATTAAAATAGGTATCAGTTTCAAAAAGCCACTATCAACGGGCTCTACTAACGATCTAAAAGGAAGGAAAGTGTCTGAATAATGAGCTGCTACTCTTCTGCTACCTTCAAACTAACTGCAGTTGAGTGAGGAATATAGAACATGCAGTATCACCTTGATGTGGCAGTAGAGTGGAATCTAAATTATGAACTGTTGTGTTCAAAAGGCACTGGTGCTTCAGTCTAATAAATAGAGATGGCCTCTCAAGCAATCTGAATAAAACTGCCATGCCTTTAAACGAAAAATAAAAAAAAATAAAAACTGCCTTGCCTGTGGAAAAAGAATGAATGAAAATAGTCTATGTTAAAAAAATATGTATCAACAGCGCAAAACCGCAGCTATCAGCAGTTTCACCCTACAGATCGTGCCCTGAGATAGTGTCTCGCCTAAGATGAGGTTTGAGGAGGGAAGTGTGATAATGTGGATTAAAATGAAATAAAGCAAAACACAGGAGAAGGGGAGAGGAATGGCTTACTTTCTATGTGTGTGTTTGTGTGTGTGTGTGTGTGTGTGTGTGTGTGTGTGTGTGTGTGTGTGTGTGTGTGTGTGTGTGTGTGTGTGTGTGTGTGTGTGTGTGTGTGTGTGTGTGTGTGCACGTGTGCATGTATGTGCGTGCGCGCGTGTGTGTGCGTGCATGTGTCTGGTGCCTGCTCAGCAGATGTACAACTGGCTTTTATAAACTAACAGAGACAAATGGCAGTCAGTATTTTATTACTTTCCATACCTCACTCTATCCCTCCATCTGTCTCTCTGTTCCAATCCTCTTCTACCCTCTCTCTCTCTCTCTCTCTCTCTCTCTCTGTCCTTTACTCATCCCTTCCTTTACAAATCTTTCTTTTTATTTTTCCGTCATTCCATTCCTGCGTGTCACTGAAGCCTTCCGTCCGTCTTCCTCGCTCCCTAATTGGGACTTTATTATTCTTGGCTCTGATAAACACACTGCTCACATACTCATTCATTCTTCTTTTTCCCTTCATTAAAAAAACTTCCAGAGTACAAGGAAACTCTCTTCTTCTGCTTCCCTCTTTTTGATACCACCACTCCGTCCTCTTTATTTTTGATTTATTTATTTTTATTTTTAATTACATTCTCTCCACCCTACCTTGATGTATTCATTCCTACCATACAAGCATATCGATCTTTGACTTCTCTTATTTAGACGACATGGCAACGGTCTTTTCCACCAATATCCACCAATTAAAGATGTTGGTTGCCATTCTCTCCATCCATCATCCATGTGTATACAGTATGTTTGTCATCCCGCCATCCATGTCACTGCTGCATTCCTCCATCACCATGCCTATGTTGTTGATTATTCTTAATTATTCACTCATTGCATCTCTATCCATCAGTTATCACCTCATCCCTCCATCCCCCCTTCTTCCACCTGTAACTTTTCCGTAGTCCATTAATGGCTCGTTTCCCCTGACCACTATAGTACAGTCTGGTATGGTATGCTATGGTTTGGTACGGTATGCTTTTGTCCAGAATGGTATTCCTAGATCCAGCTTGTGTTTTCACGGCCATCAGCAGTACGATCCTCAAAGTTGCCCGTTTCCTTGTACTTTGTACCCATTTGTTCACACCTGCCTAAAGCCTTTGCACAGGACTGTATATAAATATATACACACCTGTTGATAAGGTTTATGTCTTGAATGGAAATAACGATTCTGTCGACACCAAAAGAATGCAGTGTGTAGCTCCACCCTTATGGGACCCTTTGGGACGGCTTGGTACCCCAACGAAAGGGTCAAAAAATATTTTAGCATCCGTTCCTAAATATTGGCAGTGAAAATGCAAATAATTGTGTACCATACTGTACCAAACTGGGCTGTACTGTTCAGTAAAAAGGAGGCTTTAAACTCCTTCCATATTATGTCTGCCTCCACAGGCTTGTGAATATAATAACGTTGTGTGTGTGTTTCAGATGGGCTGTCTGACTGTATGGATCCAGACTGCTGTCTGCAGCCCTCCTGTCAAAACCAGTTCTACTGCAAAGGCTCACCTGACCCGTGGGAGGTGCTCAGCCTCTCTCCCTCCTCATTGGCTCCTCAGCAGGTAAGGAGCTCCAATCAGAGTCCAATTACAAACAAGAATGTAACGTCAGATCCTGGTAGAAATCCACATCGATTTTTCATTGTAGAATGGGTGACAGGAAGCTCCATATGCTCCATCTCTTTATTATTTCCTTTGATTTTCCTTAGGCTGCCAGGTCTTTCTACCAGCGCATTCACTTCTTAGTTGGTCCTGAATCCACTCACATCATCACTGAAGACAGTCCATTCAATAGAAGGTAATGTATCCCCTTATTTTGTTTTTCTCTCACTCAATTCTGGGTATTCTGCAACATCAGTAGGGCAGCGACATAAAGGCTCAGAAAGGAGGTTAACAATATCCACAGTTGAAACGTACATTTTGAAAGCAGGTATTCAGAAATGAAAGCATATGTTTGTCATTAACATCTACAGAGCTATTTTCTGTGTACAGTGTTTTTAAATTAAGTGGACGACTCTTTTTTTGTTGTGTTCACATAATGCTTTAACCAGGGTCTGTCTCGTTGAGATTAACATCTATTTTCCAAGAGAGTGCTGTGCCAGAAGGACAGCTGTAGACAGATACAGACACAACATCACATTTTTTAATTGTAATGAACAATGTGGCGTGTTCACTATTCTTTTTGTGCAGAGAATACATAATTACTGCCTGTTCTTCGACTGTCTAGTTGAGAAAAAAAGTGGAAGCACGATCACAATACATGGACCTAAGGTTTGACATTTTTGGCCCAAAGCCATTTCTGCCCACATCTGCCTCAGACATAACATTCATTAAACATGATAAGAGAGAAGGGAGGGAGGCTGGCAGAGCTGCTGACAGGGAAGATACATGACAGCAATTCTGTTCAGTAATTTTTTTCTACTTTTGTCAAATTTTTATGTGAGCCTGAATGTTTCATAAGAGCAGAGGAGCCACAACCCTGTAATAAAAATGTCCTAGCCCAGCAACCTTATAATAGAAATGTTTTATTAGACCCCCAAAAACAGTGGTGTGTGTGTGTGTGTGTGTGTGTGTGTGTGTGTGTGTGTGTGTGTGTGTGTGTGTGTGTGTGTGTGTGTGTGTGTGTGTGTGTGTGCGTGTGCGTGCGTGCGTGCGTGCGTGCCTGTGAGTTTGTGAGACTTTTGTGTAGAAGACAAATAAATTATTGTTTTAATTTACCCTTGAGCATCATTCTTACAAAGGGAGGCAAATATAACATACATTGGCAAATAGTGTTCACACATGCAGAGGCATTTATGTGCAAAGCAGACACATTTAGATGGGCTTCCAAATGACGTCAGTGATGCACACACTGACCAAAAACTGGAATGATTGATAGCTTATCAATCGATCAATCAATCAATCAATCAATCAATCAATCAATCAATCAATCAATCAATCAATCAATATATCATATAAATCCTTCAATCAATCAATATCTCTTTTCCAGGAATGACCTGGCCAAAAAGAAACCAAAATGCACAGATTTTTTTTTTCAAAATCAGTGAATATCTCCACACAATCCACTCTACCTGTCTGTATTGTGTGTGCACTGAAAATAAAGCCAGTGTTATTACACAGCCTATAGCATCCGTAAACGGGCATGTTGCTATCTACAGTGGCCCCACTTTGTTTACATACCCTTTGTTCACATACCAGATTACAGAGCTTTAGGCTGCGTATTTACACAGTATATGGACAGGTAGCGGACCCGTGAGGAGATATTCACTGATTTTGACCACACACATTTGGTAGAATGCCTGGAGGCATGTATGAGGATCACAAAAGACATATTTCATTAGTGGTGATGAGCACAGACTCAGGGAGGCACACACACACACACACACACACACAGTCCAAAACCTTCTCTCTAACCGGGGTTTGGAATGCAGCACTGTGCAGAGCAGCATACAAAGCTCTTCCTCATTCATCACATCTAACCCAGCAAAGTAAGCTGCTCACTTGAGAATCTTCTTGCCTCTGCTTCACAGGGTCCTAAACATGGCTTTGCAGCTCATTTTGCAAAAGCATTTATATAGGCCGGAAATCTCAGAACTCACAGTATGTTCTCCTGTCAAGCACTTCAAAGTGTGTGGAGCACGATTGTAAAATGTTTGACTTATTACACATTACTTGCAGTGCTCTGGTCGTTTGCAGGTGTAGGCAATGCAAGGCAAGGCAAGTTTATTTATTTATATAGCACAATTCAGACACAAGGCCACTCAACGAGCTTTACAGGGGCATGAAATACATCAAGATTGAAATACATCAAGTATAGGATTAGTCTCGCAAAGACAGACCAAACTACAGCACGTAGTATGGTCTGGAAGCACTCTGTTTAGAGCCGTCTATTCGGGTGGGGAAACCGGGGGAAACTGGACTAGCCTGTTTGTATTTGTTTAAACCAATCACAATCATCTAGGGCGGGGCTAACCCCGGGAAGCAGCAGCGGTGTCCTGCAAAATAGTGCCGGGGGGGGGACTTATTTTGATGGAACGTCTTCACGTCCAGACGTCAGAGAAATGGCTAAACCCGCAAACGCCACACAAAAACTATTAAACACAAAAGGAATATACATAGTGTGTTGCTTTCTAACCAGCATGTCAAGACACCATACACTTTAGCCCCCGAGGAGCTCACGGGATAACTTAACCGGAGTTAACTAGCCACGTAGTGTTATCTCTGGTAACATTATCATCGGCGGTTGAGAGGACGGCTACGGCGGTCGAGTAGAATTTTTAGCATTCGAGAACTTATGTCACCACCTCCTATCGCTGTAGTCAGAGCCGTAGTCCGTCTGTTTACAGGCAGAACATGGTTTTGACGTTGTGAGCGCTACACCAACTGCAGCAAGTAGCCGTAAGAGTTGCTAGGTGATAGTGGAAGCCGTTGGAATCTTTCCCCGTCGCTAAAACACCGCTGCTTAGTCCCTCACCAAAGAAAGGGAACGGCGGATCTTAATCTAGCTGGTTATAAGGTCCGGTGCTCAATTCAAACCCCCACGCTTCATTTTCCAGAGTTTATGAGGGTATTTCTGCCCGGGGGTAGTTGTACAATGAAGTTGGACAGCTAGGCTAGGCTAAACTAGGCTGCGTCCCGGACCGCCGCCGCCAATATTATTATCCCGAAGTATAGCCACACTTTATTTCCGTCTACAGTAATGTGACTTCTCACACCCTTGTGTGTGTGTGTGTGTGTGTGTGTGTGTGTGTGTGTGTGTGTGTGTGTGTGTGTGTGTGTGAGAGAGCGCTGCACATAAGCACACGGGTTGACTGTGAGCGAATTGTTTCCGAATTTGAGGGGGATCACAATAGGGGAAAGCCAGCAAAAGGAAAAGGAGGGGGCTGCGTCAGGGCTGCGTTGCTTTTCGACGCAAGCGAATAGACGCTGGCGGAAGTGGTCATGCCAGACTAGTATAGGATAGACATTAAAAATGTGAATAGAAATAAAGCATTTGAAGAAAATAAAAATGACAGGTTAAATGGGAAACAGAAGAGTCTTCAAACTTGATTTAAAGGAGCTGAGAGTTTGCAGCAGACCTCATGTGTTCTGGGAGTTTGTTCCAGATATTTGGTGCATAAAAACTGAAAGCTGCTTATATTTCTTTAGTCATAACTCTGGGGACTGTATGTAGACCTGTCCCAGACGACTTGAGAGCTCTGGACGGTTCATAACGTATCAGCAGATCAGAAATGTATTTTGGCGCTAAACCATTTAGTGCTTTATGAACAAACATAAATATATTCAAATCAATTCTTTGAGTGACAGGAAGCCAGTGTCAAGACCTCAGAACTGGGGTGATGTGATCCACTTGTTTGGTCCTAGTGAGGACTCGAGCAGCAGCGTTCTGAATGAGCTGAAGCTGTATAGCAGAGCAGAGCATAGCGAGTGGGGGTTTAGTGACTGAAACCAGGGCTAAGTGCAGGTTAGACTTCATCTTGACTGATTGTGGCAGTAGCTTTACACCATGCAGTTACACAAAAAAAATGTAACAAATGGTCACTGTCAGGGTGCCCTAACCCCTTCTCAACCACTTCACTGCTGGTGAAACAGAGGGCCAATGTTGGAACTATTTACTTCAGTCTTCTATTGGAACAAACTGTATTGTTGAGCCATCTTCTCTGACAGTAATTAACTGCTAACATCCGTACCCAGGGAAATAGATTTGATTGTGGTTTGGGAATGCTCCAATCTACAAGCTGTAAAAAGCAGTACTAAATGTAGCCTGCCTTGGTTTGATGAGTCTCTTCTTTCATTTTTTGGGGGGTTCGAGGGTTCACTGGGGGGTATAGTGCTGATTATGTGGATTTGACTTCACCTCATGAGCACTGGGGTTCACTAAAGTCAAAACATATTAACCAATTTGATTTACAGAGCTTTAAGGGACGATTATCAAAGTAACACATATGTCCTTACATGGAAAGACAACCTTACAAAGTAGGGGTGGATGAAAACAAATGAAAACACACCAAATATTAAAAGGTGTATGGTACAGTCATTTCTGTTTAAAATATAATGACTGTGAATAGCTTTGCATGGTAATTCCAGTATGCTATTGACATAAGTGTGCACCTGGCACAGGTTAACCAAAACATATTTCTGTTAACATCTACACTGGATTTGATGCCAGGCTTCCAGTTCCTTTTAGCAATGGCTGGTTGTCTCCTCCTGCCCTATATGTACAAACACTCATTTTTTAAAAACACCTTCATACAAAATGACATCTATTTGTAAGAATAACTTTCCAAAGCCTAAAAGCATGAGACAGACCATTCACAACTAGTCCTCGCTCAGCCATTTGGCTGTACCAAATCAAGCTTTATCGTTCCAATCTTTTGAACAGTAGTGTATAACATATTATTATATGCTAATAAGGAGGAGAGGGGGTAAAAGTAATTTCGATGGACAACTTCATCAAGCTGACTTGATTTTTGGCCCCTTGAAAAAGCAGTGCTGCGGTGTGAAACTGTATGCAAATGAGTGTTATTAGGATGTGCAGTCAAGCTAGAAGTGCCGGAGTAACACCAGTGTCCCGTTACAGCGCTCCGTCTCCGACAGCTCAGCACTCACCACAGTTGTTGTTTCAAGTTGATGCCTCACTGCACTGCAATTCCCTCACAAAGGGCCACATAGTGAGGCTGTGCGCGTGAGTGCGCGCACGCGTGTGTGCGTGTGTGTGTGTGTGTCCCAACCACAGGGACTCAGGACAAAAATACGACACTCTTGGGTTTTAAATCTTTGATTTCTGAATTTGCTCAGGTTATTACATTAATATATTAGTTTTCATTAAATACAGTAAAAGGTCCTCTTTTTTTAGAACATCTTGCACGGCGCTGCTCAAAAAAACACAACCTCTCTCTCTCTCTCTCTCTCTCTCTCTCTCTCTCTCTCTCTCTCTCTCTCTCTCTCTCTCCAGCCTGGTGTCGATCATCCGAGGCCAGGTGTTGACAGCGGATGGGACGCCTCTGATCGGGGTCAACGTGACGTTTGTCCACTACCCTGAACATGGAAACACTGTGACACGCAAGGATGGCATGTGAGTACTTCACTGTGTTCATACACAATCTCCATCGCCTACTGTTTTTTCTGCGGACCTTGTATACTTTCTCACAATTTACCACCTGACACATCCAAATCCCTTCAAATGTATTATATGTTAACAACTTTGTTAATTAGAGAGTAATAGCAGGCATTTATTGAGATGTGAAATATGAGACAATATGTCATATGTCCGTGTGGCAGCTGACTGACCAAAAATGTTAATCATTGCACAATGCCTGTTGATGAGTATGGTAACATTAGGAATATTTGTGCATCCCATTAGAAAAAGAAACATTCATGCATATGGGCTTTTGTCATTTGTCTTTTATATCCAGTGGACACAAAAAAACTCAACATTTCAAACTGCGTCCAACTGTTGTCTTTGAACCTGTATAGTACCAATGACATTAACCTTTACTGATTAGCCCAACTTATTCTGAAAATTAATGTATGGAATGCTTAGCTAAGCTAATGTAGTTACCATGCATCTTTAAATATAGGAATAGGTATTTTTCATTGCCTCATTGAATTCATTGTGTTCGTAAACAATAGTAAATGGATTTATCATGACCCAACCATCAACAACATCAATACTTAATTTTCTTGAAGCTGACGTCTTGAAATGGATTCGTTTTTCATCTCCACTTGAAAGTACATGAGGTTACCTGAGAAATAATATTATAGCACTTGACAAATTGCACACAAGAAAGTACATGTAAGACTTGACAAAAAGCCAGTTCAGCTAAATAAAGGCAAAGCA
>CM049399.1:13327500-13335000 GCA_026929865.2 Hyperoplus lanceolatus
ATTATCAGAAAGTCACTGCTTTGACTCATTGGACTTGAACAGTGAATGAGTAAGGGGGGGCTCACTCACACTTGACCCAGTTGATCCAGGCCGTGTCCCCCCTCCCTCCTGCCCTGTTGGCCAGGCCTGCACTCACTGCTAAGATCCGGAACTGGGCACCATTGTTTCTTGCTTTTACAGTATATCATGCTGAAAAAGGATTAATTTAATTTTTTTCTGAAAATACGTGGTTTATGGATTGGCTTTTAGTGAGTTGTATCCAGTTGTTTTATTCTTTCATCCGGATAAATTTTAAATTGACTTCAGGACCTCCACTAGGCTAGTGCTTTAACAATTGTACTGTGCCATAGCTCACCTCTTCCAACCGGCCAGGGTCAAGGAAGTGCACTGTGCTTGAGCGCTGTACAGAGCACAAACCAATTTAGACTCTAGCCGTCGATGGGGCTTGGGCATGGTATGATTCCCCTTCATCAAAAGCTACTGTTAAAGTTAAGTGACCAACATTACTGTGGAAGGCACAGTTACCATTGTGAATCCTCAAGCCTCCAAACAACTTTAACTTTCAACTACAGTGTTCCTCTTGACTATTGGTTGTTTGTGTGTCTGCAAGATGCAGTAAAGCACATGGAACAGTGGGAGCGATAGAGTATGAGGTTGTAAAGCAGCTTACTCTGGACAAACAACAACTATGGCAGAACGCTATGAAGAGAAACTAATAGCTCGTTCCCACGGCCCTTTTTTCTGCTTATTGTTATCCCCATAACTATGGCCATTATGTGTAGGTTGTGCAAAGTCTGCACAACACATAATGTCGTGTGGGCCAGGGATAATTCTGCCCTGATCTCCTCCTAATGAATATTGTTTTAGTCCGAACATACACAAAGCAGGGTCCATGCTGCTATCATCGTAGAGGCATGTCCGTCCACTGCATACATATCTTATTTCTTTGAACAGCTGTCTACTTGTTGACAATATGACTTACAGGCTTTTTCCTGGCTCAGAATGGGCCTTTGTGGGGTATGTACGCGGACTAACTTTTTTGGGGTCGCGACTAACAGTAAAGGCAAAAATGTTGTGGATTTTACGAGGGGTGTGTTTTAAAAGGGATATTGTAATAACGATTATTAAAGACAATTATTCATTGATTTAAAGAGATCCTATTATACTACTTTTCTGGTCTTAATTTCTTGTTAGAAACTGCTATAGAGCAACCTGACACATCACAAAAAAACTATGTAGATTTTCGGGACACTCTTCCTCTTACCCTAGCGAGGACAGCAGTCACTCTCTACACACTGCTTTGAACTTCTCCGCCACTCCCCCCCCCCTTGCTGCAAACCCCACTCCGTTGTGATTGGTTACCTTCCTTCCAGCAGCGGGAGATTTTCAGGAAGGTGGGGCCATGCAGCCGGAGCTTGCCTGAGCAGCATTGTCATACATGGAAACATCCGGGTACGTGACTCACGATACCTGGAAATTTGAACAAGTTATTTCTCGACCGGCTGCCATAGTGTTTAGTGCTCTGCATAGCAACCCCAGACGGTCAGCAGGGAATACGTCGAAATGCATGTACGTAATTATTTGATACGCTAGTATGGTTAAACATGACTATAAATCATTATAACAACGTTTATAGGTCATAAAAGTCATCATCAATCATAGGACCTCTTTAAGAACATCATGCATTTAATTAACTTCAACAATGTTTGAGTATTTTAACACCAGGACCTATGAACGATCATAGGCCTAATTAAACTGAAAACAAGGAAAATGCAAATGTCAAAATAAAAATAAACCGTTGCTAGTGTCGTTTATAGGACACGTCTTTTGCTAGCAGGAATGTGAGGGCATCTGATATTTCTTTTTGTCTCATGGAGTTTGCTGGATAGGCAAGTTGTATTGTACAGTGTTCTTAATAGATGACTGTGGTGGTTAGAGGAGTCCAGGAGCTTTTAACTTCCTGTGTTTTTATTTGCGCGTGACATAGCCTCGCACATTATTTTAGTCTGTTGTGGGTCTGGAGTGTTTTCAGACAACACATTAGTTTTACCTTTCTTCTCTACCAGAGACTGCCTTTCTGCCGTCTTCTACAAACACCCGGCAATACGCACAGTCCCCCTCCTACTCAGCACCAGCTGAAAGCTAAACTATCAGGTGAAGGCGGGGCAGAGCGGAGCACACGGCTGAATGAAGGTTTCGCTGCATGTACAAGCCTGCATACCACGGCGTGCGGCACAATGATCGTTTAATTGCGATTATTTTGTTTTCATGATTGAAGGAAGCCAAATTTGAAATTCTCTGTAACTTGATCACAACAATAGCACCAGTTCAACACCAAGAAGCCAATGGCCATGGCACTGACTATCAATGCTGTGTATAGGAGGGATTTCCCTGTAGTCCTGTCCTGTCCTGAACACACATACAGATGCAGACAGCTGCAGCTTAGTGGAACTAGGTTGAGCAGAAAGGCTTTGACGGTGAAATAGCTCAGGCATAATGAACATGCTTACCCCGGTGACACCTTTATGAGGGACCAGTCAAGCAGACATACTCCTCAGTGAGTTATTGCTTATGGTAGCACCAGCCTAATGGGTTGGACATAAAGATGATTGACTGCTATGTTTGCTAACACTTCTGAAACTGCTCTTCATAAGTTATAATAATAACTTAGGGCCACATCCACTAAAAGATTGCGGGTGCAAATGACAGAGAAAAATAGCACCCTATCCACAGAGCACTCGCCAGGCGGAAATGAACACAGACTGCACTTACACTGCCTTGTGGAGCAGACAGTGTTGACGGTGCACCTGGCCCATTTCAATGTATTTAAATGAGGGAATATTCAAAATCCAGTGCACAATTGCTCAATTCACATGCAAATAACCCGTGTTGCAAAAAACACTTTATCCTCAAAGGCCGGCGCTATTTGCAACAGGCCGTTTAAGTGGAGCAAATACCGCATGTGAATCTGGGACAACTGTACAGGTGTTTCCCCCTTGACGGCGGGCCTGCACTCTCACTCAGTTTTACACTCTGTTTACACAATACAACTTAAGTCCCAGCTCAAAAATCAAGTCCACTCATTCAATCTGCTACAGATCACAGTTCACTGCCTCCCTTCCTCAATTCAAGATTGAAAACATTACCTTTTACTCAAATTATAATGGTCTTATTTATGATGAGTTGTTGATGAGTGGTGATCTCCCTAGGATGTCTTGTGGAAAAATGTATTCATTATCTTTTTTTCTTTTTTCCTTTCTGAGCAATGATGTTTTTTTCTGAGTTCAGTAACTATGACACAATGTAATATAAATGGCTAAAGTCATTAAGATAAAGCTAGGAGGAAGCAGAGATTAATGGTTGTTCAGTTCCAGACAGTGATTAATAAGAGTGGGAGAGATGATCTACTGTATGTCTGGCCGTGGAAGCGTACATGCTGCCTGTGCTCCCTTGGCGGTGGCCAGTCAAACAAGCTTCACATTACGTCAGTTTAACTCAAACAAACCTTCGGCGATTACAGCAAGGCATTGGGTGACACTGATAAATAATCATGCTGTCAGAGTGATGTAGGTGTAGCCCTGTGTGTGTGTGTGTGTGTGTGTGTGTGTGTGTGTGTGTGTGTGTGTGTGTGTGTGTGTGTGTGTGTGTGTGTGTGTGTGTGTGTGTGTGTGTGTGTGTGTGTGTGTGTGTGTGTGTGTGTGTGTGTGTGCACATGTGGGCCTATGACAAATAACAAATACCGAGATGAAGGTATATAGGACAATGTATGTATTTAAATAGATATCTGGAATGATCAGCAGAGACCTTTGTGTCATTTCAACATTAACACATTTATTTAGCTTGAGTTAAGTCCAAAAAGCTCAACGTGTCAACAGTTGATATCTTTGTCAGGACACTGTTTCAAATACTATCACCTGGATATGCTGCTCCACTGAGCTTTTTAGAGAGCTTTATAGCAGATTTTAGCTCATTGCTTATCTGTCTAGCATGCACATTTACAAAACACATCACCCCTTACTCTATTATAGGGCAGTATTAGGGCCACCGAAGACAAACATATTTAGAATTGGACGTTTTGTTTTCATTATGCACTTGGACAATGAAGATGAGATACAATGTTGAGATTAAACTGGAAGATTAAAGGCTGCAGTAAAGCTGACATTTTTGACAGATTTGAACATTGGGGGTCAATAACTAAATAAAACGTAAGCGATGCATCTTTGCTACCACCTCATGTTGGCTGAAAGCAAACGTCCTCCAAGCATCACTAATAGCTGCACGGCACTGCATCAGAGTAAAGGGATTGAATATGTTTTGCTTCAGTGTTTCACTTATTAGACGCGATCTCATCTCACAGCCCGCTGCACGCAGAGAGCAATATATTATTAGTTAAGCTAAAAGGAACGTCTTGTTTCGCTGAACATGAGGTTGGAGCCTATTGTTTTCCTTTCGACGATAGTGAGGATACATCATTTGTGCTTGAAGAAAGTTTTTCGTATGGGTATTTAACAGTCAAAGTCAATATTTTCCAGCTTAACCGCAGTCTGGCACTGTGGAATTTATTCTTGACTTTGTATTTCGTCTTCATTTTTCAAGTGGTAAAGAAAACTTCCCCTTGTCATTTGTTTTTCTCTCTCCTGAGGTCTTGATGCTCTTCCGAAACAATAACTCTCGATCAGCTCATCGTTTACTATATATCATATTTTTCATATTTCATATTTGCCTCATAATTACAGAGTGAATGATCGTCAGCCAATGCAACTTTTCCACCCTGATGTTAATGTTATACCATATAAACAGAGCTGAATACAGGCCTCATCGAACCAGCTGGAGCTTTGCTCTGTGACTCATCCGGGTTTTCAAACCTGTTGTCTGTTACATTTTAACATTCACCCTGTGTGGTGGTTGCTGCTGCTTTTGGTGTATTAATGTGTGTGTGAATTGGAAAGTGGGCATGTGAACAGGTCTCTCTTGAAAATGAGACACCGTGTCTCAATGAGACTACCAGTATAAATAAAGGTATATAAAAAAACAGACATATTCCATGCATGCCAATAACCATACTTCCATACTATTTAGTATGACAGAAAAAGATTTAGGATGTCCTAATACATGTCAAATGCAGTATGCCAAAATTACCAGGATGCCCTTATACATCAAATAGCATTTTGCGGATGGAAACCACCATGCTTTAGTATGTAGTATAGTAAAAATAAAAAGTATGTGATTTGGAATGTATGGTTCCATTTGGTCTAGTTTGAAAAGGAGCAGCGTCAAGAGACAGAGGTAAATAAGTGTCTTTTTTTAAGATATTTTTTTGGCATTTTCAAGCTTTATTTGATAATACAGAGTTGAAATGAGACAGAGAGAGAGGGGTATGACATGCAGTAAAGGTCCAAGGGACAGATTTGAACCCACGACCACTGCAACAAAGTCGGGAATCAATATTGTACGCGCTCTATTCACTACGCCACCAGCACCCCGTAAATAAGTGTCTTTGTCCCTTTGTGTGTGTGTGTGTGTGTGTGTGTGTGTGTGTGTGTGTGTGTGTGTGTGTGTGTGTGTGTGTGTGTGTGTGGTGTGTGTGTGTGTGTGTGTGTGTGTGTCCAGTGTCAGTGGGCTTTGAGTACGAGTCCTGCCTTGACCTGATCCTGTGGGAGAAGAGGACGGCTGTGCTACAGGGCTATGAGCTGGACGCTTCCAACATGGGAGGCTGGACTCTGGATAAACATCACATCCTGGACCTACAAAACGGTAAGTGCCATTACATTAAGAATATATAATGCTGCAAGATTAGGATGCAGAACATGTTCTATGACAATGTTTATTAATTTAACACAAACTAATATTCAAATATATGGTACTGTACAGATTGAAACACAAATACACTCTCTCTCTCTCTCTCTCTCTCTCTCTCTCTCTCTCCTCTTGCTCTCTCTTCTCATTATATGTCTAACAATAGGAGGGCATACAGTTAATAGGTGTTTAAATGTATGTTTATTTCGGCAGTTGCCAAAATGGTTGTTTATATGCAGGCTTTGGTCGATGGAGATGGGAGAATAAAGACATAGGTGTGTGTGTGTGTGTCTGTCTGTCTGTCTGTGCGTGCGTGTGTGTCAGTGAGTGAGGTCCTTGTAAGTCTCCTGGATTTGTTCCAGCTGCCCAGTGGTATTTTAGCCATGCTTTCATCTCTCTCCCACACACACACACACACACACACACACACACACACACACACACACACACACATGCACCATTTCACTCTCTCATCTCATACACATCATACATTATGTTCTGCTCCTTGCGTTTTTTCTGTGTGTGTAATGCACTTTCAGTTGGCAATCCCAATTTCGTTGTATAGGTGACTGTACAATGACAATAAAGACTATCTTATCTTATCTTATCTTGCTGGCTTGGTTGTTGTCTTGTAGTGTGTCGGCATCTCTCTTCTGTTTATCTCATCATGAACTACAATCTATAACACAATATAATTAAATACAATGTAATGTTATTTTTTGAATGATTCTTAAGTTATAAAGTTTGTGCATAGAGAATAGATAGAACAGTCTTTATTGTCGTCGTACATGCAATAATATCAGTGCAACACATAGGAAAAGTGCAAAACAGGCAAATAAATATAAAAATATAAAGAGACTCTCAAACTCTGTAAAAACAAATACAATATGGGAGTAGAAACACAGACAAGGTAGCATTAAGTGCAATCATAACTCTTGGATAGGAAGTGTAGTCTGTTGGTGCGTACTGCCATCCACATACATGATGGATGTAAAAAAAAAAAGAAAAGCAACTTGAAAATGTGATCCAAGTGCAGCAGTTTGTAGTTGCAATGATAGTTTTAGATAATGCACCGTCCTTGATCTTATACATTCCATACAACACAAGACATCAGATTACATTACATTGCTGGGATTTGAGGCGTTGGCATAATTGATTTCAGTTTGACTTTTTTTTTAACAAGAATAAGAGACAATATATCTCAAAACAAGAAGTCCTGGCAATATCTCTCTATCTAGCTACACATTCCACGTGTATTTGGAATGTCTGCGCCTGACAGATGATATGGATAACTGGAATGCACAGATATATGATGCACAGGTGTGCATGATCACTCTGACTGTTATCTCCACCGAGCAGTCTTAAGAAGTGTGTCTGAGCAGAAGAGAAGAAAGGTAATAGAAGGGATGTTGTTATGAGACAGACATGTACGTATATCCACTGCCCGGTTTATTGAGAGCTGGGGTTTGGCTACTTCCTGGAATAGGGTGTCATGTTGTTTGTAGGTTATAGCTCTGGCGCACTGGAGATGTAATGCATGTTGAGACACACTGACAGTGCTGTGACCAAATCAACGCTCGGGTGTAAATCTGTGGTGGAAGGTGCGTTGTTTTGAGTGAAATCACTAAGTGTACTCCTCATATCTCCACTTTAGTTCAAGGGGGAGGCTAAGAGCCGAAATCAGTTGAATCAGAGAAGGTCTGT